>CAIGRB010111122.1:17974-52583 GCA_903798255.1 Fraxinus quadrangulata
ATTTTATCAAGAAACGGTAACAAACAGTAGCAACATTGTGCATGAAACCACAATTTTTGCCATAAGAAACTTGGTACCTAACTCAGAGTGCGATGTTGTCAAAAACGACTCTTAGATTTTTTATTTTTTTTTAAAATTGAATCTCCGATCAGGATTCTCTATTTTGAAATGGCTGGAACGTTATTGTTGATGATGGCAATGCATGATTTATGGGCTCTTTTAAAGCCAAGTAAACCTCAATAACATTCTATTTTTTATAAAAATAATAGAACAAGAGAGAAGAAAATATAAGAGTTAAAACTCAAGTGTGTATTTTGTTGAGAATCAATACCAGTATTTATTTGGTCTAAAATAAGAGTTACAATTAGAATGAAATAGACTCTATGAACTAGATAAGACTTATCTATATATTATGATAATACTAAATAATCATTAATAATTATCTCATTATTTTAAAACACTCTCCCTTTAATGATTATTTGTACAATAATCGACTCGTTAAAACCTTGTTTGATAAAAATTCAATGGGACAAAAAAATCAAATGAAGGAAAAAGAATACAATTATTTTGGAGTATTAAAAATAAATGATGTCTCATTAAAACCTTATTAGGAAAACCCAGTGGGATAAACATAAGAGAAGGAAAAAAGTATAGCTACTCCCCTTGACGTTGATCACTGAAAATCTTTGAGTTAATGCATTCCAATCTTGTGAACCAATTTCTTGAATTTAGATATTGGCAGGGCTTTTGTAAATAAATTGGCCACATTGTCACTTAAACAAATTTGTTGAATATTGATGTCGCCATTTTTCTGAAGCTCGTATATATGAAAGAATTTTGGAGAAATATATTTCATCATGTCTCCTTTGATATAACCTCATTTAAGTTGTGTAATACAAGCAGCATTATTTTCATACAAAATTGTTGGACTATCTTTTGTTGAAATTAATTCGCATGATACTTGACTATGATGGGTCATGTTCCTCAACCATACATATTTTCGGCATGCTTCATGGATAGCAATAATTTCAGAATAATTTGAGGATGTTGCTATCAAGGATTGCTTTACAGATCTCCATGATATAGTTGTTCCTCTACGTGTAAACACGTATCTTGTTTGTGATTTAGCTTTATGTGGGTCAGAGAGATAACATGCATCTACATATCCCACAAAAGTAGATCCCGACTTTTGAGAATAAAATAATCCCAAATTTATAATACCCTTTAGATAACGAAAAATATGTTTAACACTATTTCAATGTCTTTGTGTAGGTGTAAAGTTATATCTTGCAAGGAGATTAACAGAAAATCTATGTCGGGTCGAGTACAATTTGTAAGATAAGTTAATAATCCAGTTGCACTAAGATATGGTACTTCAGGACCAAGAATCTTTTCTCTATCTTTAAGTGGACAAAAATGATCCTTTTTTCACATCAAGTGATCAAACAACCATATGTGATGTCAATGGATATGCATTATCCATATAAAATCGTTTTAAAATTTTTTTGTATATGTAGATTGATGAATAAATAATCCTTCTAGAAAATATTCAATCTACAACCCGAAACAGAATTTGATTTTCCCAAATCTTTCATCTGAAATTTATTTTTCAAATAATCTACATTTTTGTTGAACTCTTCAGAAGTTTCAATTAAATTTAAGTCATCAACATAAACTATCACAATTACAAATCTAATATTTGTTTTCTTTATGAAAACACATGAGCAGACATCATCATTTTTATATTCTTCTTTCAACAAATATTCGCTAAAGAGATTATACCACATGCATTCGGATTGTTTCAATTCATATAATAATCTTTACAATGTAATTGAGAACATGGTTCTCGGGCATGTATCATTTATTTCTCACACTTTAAGTCTTTCAAGGACTTTTATATATATGTCACTATTAAGCGAACTATACAAGTAGGCAGTCACTACATCCATAAGGCACATATCGAACCTTTGTGACACAGTCAAAATAATTAAGAATCTAAAAGTAATGGTGTCCATTACGGGAGAATAGCTTTCTCATAATCAATTCCTAGTTTTTGTGAAAAACCTTGAGCTACGAGTCGGGTTTTTTATCTTATAATTTTGTTATTTTCATTTCTCTTTCGTACAAAAACTCATTTCTATTCAACATGGATTACATTTTCTGGTGTTCAAACTACAGGCTCAAACACTTTCCGTTTTTCTAAGGAATTCAATTCTGCTTGTATGACTTCTTTCCATTTTGGCCAATCATTTCTATTTTGATAGCCTTTAACATATTGTGGTTCAGGATCCTTATTTTGCATATCAAGAGTCACGTCAAAGGCGAAAATATTATCTATAATAACATTATTTCTTTCCCATAATTTATGAGATAACATATAATTTATTGAAATCTCATTATTTTCGGATACTTGTAATGCTTCAAAAACCATTTTTCAATATTTGATTGATTATTCTTTTCTAATGTTATTTCTTCTGAAATTTTTGTTTGTTTTTTCTCTTGTACGTTTCATTTTCAATATACACGGTCTTTTGAACCAACTGGTCGATTACACTTCTAGCGTATTTGAGATTGATTTGCTACACAAATTGTCCTAAATGGACATCAATTTTTGCTAGAATATTTTCTACTGGTATATATGACTTTGTCACTTTTTGTGTCAATAAATACATCTGATAATTAATTTGCAATTCTTTGTAAATGAATGATTTTTTCAACCTCTTGTTCACATTAATTGCTGCGGGAATCAAAGTGAGATAGAATTATTTCATTCCAAGAAATTTTACCTTGTTTATCAGATGTAGTTTTTCTCCTTCCAAAGTTGGAAAAGTTATTGCATCAAAATGGCAATCTGTAAAGCGTGCAGTAAATAAATCACCCGTTAAAGATTCAAAATACCTAATAATAGATAGTGAATCAAAATCCACACAAATTCAAGTCTTCATTGAGAACCCATTTTAGTCCGTTGTGGGGGGTAAAATAGGGATTTGAACAGCACAACCAAAAACCCGTATGTGAGAAATATTAGGTTCATGACCAAATGTCGTTGCAAAGGTGAATATTGATAATATGTAGTTGGTCTGATACAAACCAATGATGCATCATCTAATATGACATGACCTCAAACAAAAGTTGGGAGTTTTATTTTCATAAGTAATAGTCTAGCAATAAGTTGTAAACTTTTAATAAATCAATCTACTAAACCATTTTATGTATGGACATACACAACAGAATGTTCAATAACAATTCCAATTGACATGCAATAGTCATAGAATGCTTGTGACCTAAATTCACTAGTATTGTTAAGACGAATAGTCTTGATTGAGTAATCGGGGAATTACGATCGTAATTTTAAGATTTGAGCAAGTAGTCTAGAAAAAGCTACACTCTTAGTGAAAAGTAGGCAAACATGTGATCATCTAGTAAAAGAATCAACTAGTACCATAAAATAATGAAATTGTCCACATGGTGGATGTATTGGTCCACATATATCTCCATGAATCATTTCCAAGAAAGTTGGAGATTCAATATTGACATTTGTAGCCGAATGTCTAATAACTAACTTGCCTTGCGAACAAGTTACACATGGATAATCATTAGATAAAGAATCATCTGGTTCTTTAAGGAATGTCAATGTGAGTTGTTTATTATTCGATGCATCATTATACCTCCTGGATGTCCAAGTCGATAATACCAAAGTATAAAATTTTTTGGATCAACAAACTTCTGGTTCGTGATATATTTTATTATACCATTTTTATAAATGTATAATATATGCCAAATGGGAGTGCATGAAGTTTTTCTTTTATCTGCTTCTGACCAGATACAAAAGAAATTATACAAAGATATTCAATATTATTTTCTTATATCATCTCAATGTGATATCCATTGTAGCGGATATCTTTAAAATTAAGTAAATTTTTTCTGGATTTGCTAGAATAAAGTGCATCTTCAATAGATAATTTTGTATTCTTTGGTAAAATAATACAAGCTCTTTCAGAGGTTTCAACAATATCCGATGTGTCTGATATCGTATTAACATTATTTTCTCCTAATGTTAAGTCCAAAAAATATTTTTTGTCTTAAAGAATAGTATATGTAGTTGTATTATCAATCAAACAAGTATCTTGATAATCCATCGTGAGTCTATAACAAAACAGATATATTGTAAAAAAACTTGAATTTAAATTTAAAAAAAGTAAACATAATGAAATTAACAATGCATAATAAAGTTTTAATTTTTATTTTATTTAATTTTTTTTTTGGCGAAAAGTAAGAACATATTTTGAATTGAATTTCTAAAACGAAAGAAAATACTAAAAAATAAACTAATCTATGTCTTCCATTATCACACCTAATCAAATGGTCAATATTTCCATTTGTATCAACAAAGAAATCGTAGACATCCAAATGAGTCACATCAATTGGACCATCATAATCAAAAAAATTTATCTCCACTTTTCCTTTTCGCTTGATTGATTTTTAGTAGAGATCCACAATGTATTTTATCGTACGACAGGTACATGCCCAATGTCCTTTTATTCCAAATCTAAAGCAACTTTATTCACGCTCCTTTTTGGATGTGCTATTTTCGTTTGCTTTGAGCCTTTTGAAATTATTGCTTTATTGCTGATAATTTTGTTGATTATTTTGTCTATGATTTATTCCACGTACACGTCTGCGTCCTTATCTTGATATTGTATTTACTTCAGGCAATGGTACATAACCAGTTGGACGTAACCCATTATTTTTCATCAGTAGTTCATTATTTTGCTCAGCCACAAGCAGACAACATATGAGTTCTAAGTACCTTTTGACTACGCTTATGATATTGCTACTGTCGGAGCATATTCAAGGCGTGAAAGGTAGAAAAAAATTTCTCCAACATATCTTTATCGGTGATTTTTTCTCTCCCCAATGTCAATTTTGAACATATTCTGAACAATTCAGAATTGCACAGTCCTATAAGGAATATTTGTTTCCTTCTTTTATTGTCTCTCCCAAACCTTTTGAGATAAGATATATATCAACATCGAGTACTTATGACAAATAGTTTTTGTTAGATATGTCAAATGCAGCAAACTCAAGTTTTGTGATGTTTACCATTTGATTAACTACACAATAAAGCAAAAGGAAATACAATTAGTTTTAAAAATATGATTAACCATTAAGTAGTCAATATCAACATGACATAAATTACGTATTTTTCTTCAACGATAAACACTAGTTTAAAATAATATGTTCTTCGAAACATGTGCTACTTTGGGAGCACATTGTATTTTACTATTGCTTTTTGAAGAGCAATAATATCAATATTCTTCTAAAACATTGAAAATTATAATTTATATTCTTCAGGAACAAGCAATATTCTTCAAGAATATTAATTATAACATTATGCTACTTTAAAAGCAACAAAGAATTATTATTTAGAAATATAAACTCTTCAGGTGTCATGTATTATTTAAAGAGTGGTGCTTTTTCGGGAGTAACATTGAAATACATAATCAATTTAAAAATAAAAGAATCAACAACAATAATATATACATTAAACGAATATAGAGAACGTTAATATAATAAAGATTACATCCGGAAGGCATAAATCATAGATTAAAACAATTGTTGAAAAGAAATAATTATAGTCATGCAATGAGTTTTATACTGACATATGCAATAACTAACGTGAATTAACACGTGATTTTCACAAGCAATTAATTTTATTAAGAATTAACAGTACAATCATTACTGAAAGACGTGAAAGATAGTTTGTATGCAAACAGGATAGGCAACTATGCAGACAATTACACATAATAAAATAATCACCAGTTATGCATACAATAAAATAATTACCAATACATAAACCATTACAGGAATCAAATCGAGTGCAAGTATTTGACGTTTTCATGAATGTGTAAAAGAAATTCATATGTTACCAAATTAATTTTGGTATACGTGATAGATTAAAAAAATTACTACCTTCACTAAACTTTCAAATAATTAAGTTTTCGTGCTGATAACGTATAGTGAAAAGAGAAGAGAAGAAATAATAAAATTCAATAGACTTGTGTGTATTATAATACGAACCAAAACTCTATATTTATAGAGTATGATTAGAGATACAATGGTAATAATTTATAAGGCTGCAAGAGTACAATTATCATTCACTAATAAATTTACTATTTACAACATGTTTTATGTAATTTCCACCTTTTTCATTGTATCTCTACACAATAGGCTTAGTTATATTGGGCCGAAGATTACAAGTTCAGAGCAATGAAGATTTGACTAAAAAATTTGGTTAAATTTTGTTTATTTTGGTATAAATTCTCTAGATGTAGTAAGATGATCTACATGGTCTCATATGGGGTGGGTCAATTGATCCCACATAATTTCACAGAATTTTTTATTTTTATTTTTTTAATTTCTTTCACCCTAATCGAAATTATACCCTTTTCCCTTTTGGCAGTTCTTCACTCTCTCATTCTCAAGAGTGGAATTGATATAACTAAACTATATGAGCTTGAATTAGGGACAGAGTCACCTGAGGTCCAGTTAGGCAATTGCTTCATAGGATTTGGACCAAAAAAATTAGTTTGGTTTGATTTGGTTTTGTTTTGTTTTGTGTATTATGTTAGAGAGAGAGAGAGAGAGAGAGAGAAAAGAAAAGAAATTAAGAGGCATATTGAGTCCATAAATCTAAGAAATAGTGAGAATTCTGGATCTCTCACAATTCGAAAATTCAGGATTTGAATTGATGTCCTTTCATTGAGTCCTCCTAAATTGCATTGATTTATCCTAAAAATTTCATTTCAATTGGAATTTGGTTATTTACCATATACGAGGATNTAAAGATTTCATTTCAATTGAAATTTGGCTAATTACCATGTACGAGAATCCCCGCTATGTTTCCATGGTTGAATGGAGAAAAAAAGAAAAGAAATTAAGAGGCATACATATAAAGACACAATTTTGTGAATTTCATTTTTTTAAATTTATTTTTTCCTTTTTGCTATAACTCAACAATTAAAATGAAGGCCATGTTTATACTGTTGCCTTCTCTCTTTCTCTTTTCAGCTTCTACTTCCTCTCCTTTTTTTTTTTAAGCTTTATTTTGGCTTTTTCTCCCTTGTTTTTTTGTTTGTTGCTTCTCTTTCTACCTTCATCTCTTATTATAAGTCTATCTTGATTTAATAAGGAGGTCAAACCAAAAACTTCAAGACTTGTTCACTGTGTTTCAATTTCTTTCTTTCTTTCCTTTTCTTTCTTAAAGTTGTTCACTTTCTTTTTTCTTTTCCTAAGTTGTCACTAGTTTGGTACATGTTTACTTTCTATCTATTAGTTTTTTTTTTATTGGACTATTTTCCCTAGAGTATTACAATAAGAAATTGAATTTCTTATTTTTCGCATGGTAGTTTCTTGTATCTCTATGCATGAAATACAACTCAAGATGATTAAAGAAGAAAATAATCAATAAAATTTATAGGTATTTTGTAAAATATTGATTGGATGCTCAGTTTTTAGGTAGCACAACTTGATTATAGTGTTCGGATCCTAGATAAGTACATTCACGTAATTCGACAAACTTAAAACGTTAGATATAAATCTAATAGGAAAATGACAGTTTCATTTCGTATATTGAAAAACTGAACCTAAGGAAATTAGTAATGAAGTTAAAATGTCATATTAAAAGTATGAAAACCAATAAGGAACAACGATAGGAGATTGTAAGATTTTTAATATTATTTTCTTTTTCTAATTGAAAAACGAGTCGTAATTAAATTTTGCCCCCACTAAGATCGAATCCTAATTCTACCCTTGAAGTAGCTAGATCTGTTATGTTTTTAATGTCTATGTATGAATCACGGGTTAAATTTATTAATGAGAGAAAGTGACGACATTGAAAGTAAATTGAAATTGATGATTTGATTGTCACAAATTAAATTTGAGTAACTCGAGAATTTTGATGAAAACTTATTAACTCAATGGCCAAAATTGAAATTATTTCTCTATGTATGTGGTGACACATCAATGATCAACTAAATTTTAGAACAATGCTACGTAGAAGAAGTGGTGCTTAATATTTGTCTATATGACGACTGCTATCCCATTGTCCAATAAATCTAACTACATCCCAACTTCATTTAACAATTGAAATAGTATCCTAGTTGGCACAACACAACATAACATAACACTTGTACTAAATAATATCATTTTAAATTTCAACCATACGTTCAATCAACTTTTATTAAAATATACTAAAAATATGAATTTAATCTCCATCAAACAGAGGCTCAATATGTCCACAAAATCATGTTACATGTAGCCTGACAAAACTTTTGATATGGGTTGAGCTTGCATGTCTAGCACAAAATAATTTTACAAGTGAACTCGTAACATTTCTTTATATTTTGACCATTCATCTAAAAAAATCACTTTTCACAAAATCTGTTTTTAAAAATATAAATCAAAAACGGCCTTAACATTTTTGTGATCATATGTTTATCACAAAATCTAGATTAAAAGTAAAATAAATTATACCCTAACAAAGTTTTTGATATGTGTGGAACTCTCGACTTAATCCGGCCCATATTTATTTTTATATAATATAAAGAGAGAAAATAAATGTATTTCCAAAAATAAGAAAGTTGTGATTTATTTTTTTCAAACATCACAAGGTCAGAAATTGATATGTATTTTGTGACATAACTTAATTAAACAAGCCATGATTATAATAACAATTAATACACAATTTATGGTCACAATCACAAACTAATCACGAATTACAAACTAATCACAAATTACAGAAGACGCAATTGATGAGTCACAAAAACATGTTTAGTCTCAAAACACATTTAATAGATTACAAAGTCATTTATTAGTAAAAAATTACACAATTAACTGATCACAATCACTATTAATCCGACCCACCTCACCCTACTCCATCGATGGCACCAACCAAAGCATCGACACCACCTCAAATCAACAATCACCGCCACCTCAACCACTTCCAACACCACTGGTACCAACTAAATCAATGCCACTACCTCAAATTCACACAACCCAAATAGTCACACACCTTAAAATCCACAACAACACCACCTTCACCTCAAATTCACAACTACCATCTCCACCTCCACCTGAAGAAAAGTAGTAAATCCACAATTACACCACTTTCACCTTCCATCAGACCACCGCCATTCCAGATCTACTTTAAAAGGGGTCTCCACCTCACCTTAAATCCACTACCACCACCACCTTTACCTCCACCTCAAATAAATTAGCAATCCACAAAAACATCACCTTCACCTTTCACCAGACCACCACGAACTGCAACGTCGAACCATTGTCATCATCCCCTCTCCCAGCTGCTCCGTTGGTAAGATCCGAACATCATCTAACACCTTTAACTCTCTTCTCAAGATCGACTTACTAACATCGATAAGAACTATGGTGAGTATAAGAGTCTTCGTCGACGTTGATGACGAAGGTGGTGAAGAAATTGACGACGATTATGTGCAGTGGCTGAATTAAATTTGAATACAAACCTAGCAGTTGGAAAAGAAATGTATGATGTGATGAGTGGGTCATATGGGTAGGTGAGATGGGGATAAAAATACCTGATTTTTGATTTAAAAAAAAATATTAATACCTTATTATTGAAATTGAAACTTAAGAGGTAGAATTTGAGATAATTTTTCATAATATTAACAAAAAAAACCTTAAATTTTTTATGGTCTCAAAGATAACCCAAATCTCTCAACTTTTTTCAATCAAAGAATCGGAGTAAATCGACATCTTAGTTCCAGAAGCTAAACTTTAACTCCAACGATTCGCTAGTAATTTTCCCCTCTCTCCCTATAGGTAAGTGTGTGTATGTATGTATGTATGTATGTATGTATGTATACATTGCTAGAAATTGGTTTTAAAAGTTTAGTTTGACCATCTTTTAACCAATTAGGTAAGTGTATGTATGTATGTATGTGTGCATTGCTAGAAATTGGTTTTAAAAGTTTAGTTTGACCATCTTTTAACCAATTAGTTTGACCGTCTTTTAACCAATTATGTGAGTGAGTTTCGATAGTGGGATAAAAGATTTGTTTGGTCAAGTGTGTTCTACTCTTCAAGTAGATTAATGTAGTATATTTATTTTCTCAATTAGGAGTAACTGTGCTTACTAGACCACTCATCTTAAGAAATTTTTCCCTTTAGTGCACTTGAGTGAGTTTTGTTCACAATATATGAAATTGTCATCATAGCTTCTCCCACAAAGCATTAGGAACTTCAGAATGAACATCATACACCTTATTCTATCCAAAATGGTTGTATTCATCCTCTTAGAAATCACATTCCGCTGAAGGGTATAAGGCACAATCTCGTGTCTCCCATTTTGTTTGTAAAAATGATCAAAATTAGAATTGCAGAACTCAAGGCTGTTATTAGTTCTTAATATTTTAATTTTCTTACCAATTTGATTTTCTATCAAGGTTTTCCAAGCTTAAATTTTTCAAAATTGTCAGATTTCCGTTTCAATAAGAAAATTTGCACTTTTCTAGAAATATCATCAATCAAGGAAAGAAAATATTTATTCCCCCTTGTGTGATGGTAGGTGAAGGACTCCAAAGGTCATATATTCTAAAATTGAAGTGGAGTTATGTTTTCCACTACTAAAATGTAGCCTATGTTGCTTGCCTAATGTACAAAATTCACTAAAGGAAACCTTTGAGATGAAATCTTTTCCAAACAGTCCCTGCTTGTGAAGAATTTGTAGCCCCTTTTCACTAACATGTGTCAACCTATTGTGTCACTTTAAAATGACATAAATTTCAATAGTCGAGGCCTCAGTAGTGTGATCTATTTCAGCTTTAGTGACATATATCACATACCTCTTGGTACCTTTGAAAATGACATGTGATCCTCTTATCACTTTTAACATGTCATTTTCAATCCTACTATTTCAAGAATATATTTGACATTGGTTGTCACTTTTGTTGTACCAAAGTCTTGTATTTTTTGTGTATTTAAATCAAGTCTATATTATGGTCTTTCTGTGATTAAAAAGTCTATCAAAGTATGGTCTTGCATAATGTTGAAATGCTGTCAATAGGTAAGGTTGTAGTTGGTAGGAGTTGTTGACTAAAAGCATGGTTGAAACCTTTTGTAATATATATGCTACCAGCTGGTTGTATAAAATTGTGGGAGAAAAATCTCAATATTTTTAGTAAAAAAATTATCTTTTTCTTCCTCTTTGTTCTATAATTTCTATGAGTGGTATCAGAGCAAATCAGATCTCAGAGGAAGAAGCAAGGTTGTGAGATAAATTTTTGGGAGAAAACGAGTGAGGAACCTTTCACCAAAATTTTTCACCATACCAGCCGAGTGATTTGAGAGCAAGTGTGATGACTTCAAGTAGTTTTTCAGCTCAATTGCCTTATGTGTTTATAGGAGAGAACTATGATTTTTGGGCTACAAAAATGAAGACTTACTTGAAAGCTTATAACCTGTGGGAAATCACACAATCGGGTACTGAACCACTACCTCTCAAAGCAAATCCTACTATAGCTCAGCTGAAGCAACATAGTGAGGAGATTGCAAAGAAGTTTAAGGCTCTGCCTTGTATTCAATCTGCCATTTCAGATGTACTCTTTACCAGGATCATCACTTATGAGACAGCAAAGGAAGCTTGGGATAGATTGCAAGAAGAGTTTAGAGGCAATGCAAGAACAAGGCAGACGCAAGTTCTCAATCTTAGAAGGAAGTGTGAAACTTTGAAGATGAAAGAGCCAGAAACTGTTAAGGAGTTTTCTGATAGGCTAATGAAAGTGGTAAATAAAATAAGGTTTTTGGGGGATGATCTACCTGATAAGAGAGTGGTGGAAAAGGTTTTGATCAATTTTTCCTGAGGAATTTGAGGAAAAAATCTCCTCCCTTGAAGACACTAGAGATCTGTCCACTATTACCTTGTCTGAATTAATCAATGCCCTGCAAGCTACTACGCAAAGGAGGCTGATTAGGCAGGAAGAACAAGTTGAATGAGCTTTGTTTGTCAAAGGAAAATATAAAGCTCAAACAAGCTATGGAGTGAAGAAGCATCTGAGAAGAAGAAGGTTGAAGGCAACAAAAATACTGGTAAAAGTGATGGTTATCCACCTTGTCCTCATTGCAAGAAAATCGATCATTCTCCTAAATGTTGCTAGTATAGACCAGAAGTCCAATGTAGAGCATGTAAGCAATTTGGGCATGTTCAAAAGGTCTGCAAAAACCAGAAGGAGAAGCAAACACTGCAACAAGCTTAGGTTGCTGAAAATCAGCAACAAGATCAGCAAGAGGAGCACTTGTTCACAGCTGCAAATTACAAAATTAATAGTAGTGTTGGAACTTAGCTGTTGGATAGTGGATGCACGCATCATATGGCTTCAGATTCCAGCATCTTTGTTGAATTAAACAACACATACAAATCAAAAGTGAAGGTTGGCAATGGTGATTATGTGAAATGGAAGGAATTGGTGTGATTGCTGTGCAAACTCCAACAGGTATTAAACACATTTATGATGTTCTTTATGTACCAAACATAGACCAGAACTTAGTGAGTGTAGGCCAATTGATTGAGAAAAATTACACATTGATATTCAAAGATGGTGGCTGCACTATATTGGATGGAAATGGAAATTAATTGATGACAATTGAAATGAAACAAAGAAGTTTTCCTTTAGAATGGAAAAGTATGACCTCACATGCATTTTCTAGCACTGTTGTGGAATCCTCACTTTGGCATAAACATTTTAGACATGCAAATTTTACCTCACTCAAGCAATTAAACAAGCTGGAACTTGTTGAAAATTTTCCAAACATATGAGATGATGGATGTGTGTGTGATGTTTGTCAACTTGGAAAGCAAATAAAACTGTCATTTCCTAAAAACCAGTCAAGAAGAGCAATAAATAATCTGGAATTAATCCATTCCGATGTATGTGGTTCAATGAGAACATCTACTCTAAATGGCAGCTGGTACTTTGTTCTCTTTATTGATGATTTGACCAGGATGTGCTGGGTGTCTTTTCTGAAATTGAAGTCTGAAGTAGTTGGTGTATTTCAAAGGTTTAAAATTCTGGTGAAAAATGAGAGCAACTGCAAGATTAAAGGTATTAGAACAGATAATGGAACTGAATATAAATGTGATCAGTTTGACAGATTTTGTGATGCTATTGGGATCAAACATCAGTTGACAGTACCATATCCACCTCAGCAAAATGGAGTTTGTGAGAAGAAGAATAGGACTGTGATGGAGATGGCCAGGTGTCTAATGATTGAGAAGAATGTTCCAAAGGATTTTTGGGCTGAAGCTGTGAATACAGTAACTTACCTTCTCAACAGCTTACCTACAAAAGCCTTAGACAAATTCACTCCTTTTGAAGCCTGGTATGGAGTTAAGCCAAATGTCTCACACTTGAAAGTGTTTGGGAGCATATGTTACACTCGTACACCTGATGTCAAAAGAGATAAACTGAGTCAAATGGCAGAACTTGGTGTTTTGGTTGGTTATTGTGATAATGCCAAAGGGTATAGAGTCTACAATCCTCAAACCAAAAAGATGATGTCAAGCAAGGATATTAATGTGGATGAAGTCTTCATGGAATTAGGAAGCAAGTACCTTGAATAAATTGCAAATTCCAATGCTGGTTCCACGAGAAAATTAAGGTATTATCAGTGAAGATGAATCAGAATCAGAACCAGATAATGATTCTGATTCTGAAAATGCAAAGCTGAGAACCATGCCACTTGCTAATGTATATACCAGATGTAATTCAACCGTATTGTAGCTTCAAACTTTAATGAAGCAGTAAATTCACAGAGTTGGTTGGTTGCAATGGAGGAGGAGCTAAGTATGATAGAAAAGAATGAAACCTGGGTGTTGGTTGCTAGACCAAAGGATAAGAATGTGATTGGAGTTAAATGGGTGTATAAAACCAAGCTAAATTCTGATGGTTCAATCAACAAACTGAAAGCCAATTTAGTTGTGAAAGGATATGCTCAACAATATGGCATTAATTTCACAGATACATTTGCTCCTGTGGCCAGGTATGAAACCATCAGACTATTGTTTGCCATTGTTGCTCAAAGAGGCTGGAAAATACATCAATTTGATGTTAAATTAGCCATCTTAAATGGATATTTAAATGAGGAGATTTTTATTGAACAACCAGATGGTTTCCTTGTGGCTGGAGAAGAGGATAAAGTGTATTTGTTGAGGAAGGCCTTGTATGGCTTGAAGCAGACTCCAAGAGCCTGGTCCGGTAGAATTGATGATTACTTGGGCTACCTTGGATTCATCAAAAGTGTTAATGAGCAAACACTCTATATAAAGCAAGTGGAGGAAGAATTGATTATTATTTTCTTATATTTTGATGATCTTCTAATAATGGCAGCAATCAAGCTTTAATTGACAGGGTGAAAGGTGAAATAAAGATGGCATTTGATATGACAGATTTGGGGAAAATGCAGTATTTTCTTAGAATGGAAATAAATCAAACACAAGATGGAATTGTTGTCTATCAAAGGAGATATGCTAAGGAAATTTTGAAGAAATTCAGCATGGAGAATTGTAAACCAGTGAGTACTTCCTTGGTGCAAAATTTAAAACTGATGAAGGAAGATGGAAGTAAGAAATCTAATGAAAAGGTTTATAGAAGTTTGGTGGGAAGCTTATTGTATTTAACTATCACAAGACCAGACATCACTTTGCTGCAAATATGCTTTCCAGATTTAGACAAGAGCCAAGGGAAGTACACTTTCAAGCTGCAAAGAGAATCTTAAGATATATCAAAGGGAATGCAGAGATAGGAATCTGGTTTAGGAGGTCAGAAACTTTGGATTTAATTGGTTATACTAATAGTGATTGGGCTGGATCCTTTGATGATACAAAAAGTACTTCTGGATATGTATTTTATCTGGGATCAAGTGTTGTTTGTCGGAATTCAATGAAGCAGAAAATGATGGCTCAATCAATAGCAGAGGCAAAGTATATAGCTGCATCAGAAGCCACTAACCAAGCAATCTGGTTGAGGAAAGTGTTGGAAGATCTTAACCACAAACAAGCTGATGCAACTGTTATTTACTGTGATAATCAATCGGTTGTTGCAATGGTTAAGAATCCAGTGTTTTATGGAAGAACAAAGCACATCAAGATCAAGCATCATGCAATCAGGCAAGCACAAGAAAATCATGAAGTGAAGGTGGTGCACTGCAATGCTGAAGATCAATATGCTGACATTTTAACTAAATCCTTATCAAAAGGAAGGTTTGAAACATTGAGGAAATGCCTTGGTATTTCCAGCAAAAGTGTCAAGGAGGAGTATTGACATTGGTTGTCACTTTTGCTGTACCAAAGTCTTGTATTTTTTGTGTATTTAAATCAAGTCTATATTATGGTCTGTGATTAAAAAGTCTAGTATGGTCTTACATAATGTTGAAATGCTGTCAACAGGTAAGGTTGTAGTTTGTAGGAGTTGTTGACTAAAAGCATGATTGAAACCTTTTGTAATATATATGCTACCAGCCGGTTGTATAAAATTGTGGGGAAAAAATCTCAATATTTTTATTTAAAAAATTGTCTTTTTCTTCCTCTTTGTTCTATAATTTCTATCAATATAGATATATCAATTTTCAAATTTCAATGTCCCATTATGTATTCCTTTAACCTTGCATGCAACATTATTCCCATAACCACTTCACCTCATTAATTCTCTTGAAGTTCACTCACCAGCTTCTTTTAGAGATCATATGAAAAGGGCATACCAGATTCAAGATCCATTCTTGAATCTGATCACAATTGCTGGCAATGTTAGCCGAGTTCATATCAGATATTGGCTCAACAACAACATAGATGTAAATAGTGTTAGTCTCAAAGGGTTCAACTACATTTCCTTCATCATTCAATTTATCCTTCTGTTATTTTTTTATAATAGTCATTTATATAATGATCAGTTTTTTCACGCTCATAGCATTTTTTATTCTTTGCCTTTGCCTTAGACCTTGATCTTTCTACATGTTTCTACTTATGATTATTCATCTGATTACTATGATTATCTTGATTCCCATTCTGCCTATTTTGTGTTCTCACTCTAACAATTTAACTCAAAGAATTACTATTTTAGCTTTATTCAGATTTTAGTTCCATCTTTTTACTCCTCAAAGAGTTAATGGCAATTTCAGAATAAGAGTACTGCCATACTTAATGGTATCTTTTACATCCCTACAGGCCCAGGAGTAGCATTGTCTTTTGAAGAATTTATTTTAAAATTGAATTTTTTTTCCCAGAGAAACAATTTTTTTGGCGGAGATTCGACCAAGTTCTTCTAACTTTTTCTACAAGAGTTTAGTAGAATCTAATTTTCTTCTCAAAACTTGATTAGACGAATGTAAAATAATAAATGAATAAGCAAACATATCAGCTTCAAATTTGTGCTCAGCAGTCATAGAATCAGGATAATCTTCCTCAATAGCTTTTGAAACCCTTTTGTGGACAATAACCCCTTTTATATTTTGTTGCCAAATAGGAAAATCACATTTTACATTAAAAACCCCAAATTCAAAAGATGTTGTGGTCATTTTAGAAAATATCAAATACCACATTTTGCGTAAAATGATAAACACACTTAAAATTTTGGCACACAGTATCGACAGGTTTTAATGGCAAGGTAAGATATGAGGCTCGAGTAAATTCACGGGAGAAATCAACAAATACAATATACAGTATGAACAATATTAATTTTCTTAAAAAATCAAATGGAGAACACGTAGTGTTGTAATTTTGTTCAATAATATAATAATAAGTGATTTGAATATGAGTGTATCAAGTAAGTGCAAAAATAGCCGAAAGAAAAAAAGGGAAATCAGGAAAATTGGCCACTTTTTGGAACCTCAGGAAAAAATTTTGTAGTAGGTGATCGCTTAGTTCATTTTTCTAACAGTTGGGGTTTGAATTTCTAGTTCTTTTTTTTTTACAACTTTTCATGAAAAATCCTAACTTTTCATGAATTATTGGGACCTTTTCATGGTGTATTGATGGAAAACTATATATAGAAGATAATTTTTCATTTCTAAACACAATTGAAACAAGAAACAATAAATCATTCCATACAATCTAGAGATAGCCGTTGTTCAAGCCACATTAAAATTCACATTCTCATTCTTTTACTCATTTTCAATCACATGTTTTTCAATAAAATAATATTTTCCATCACATCAATAATTTTTCCTTCTTTTACAAAATACATTCCCCATCACATCAAATAAAAAAATGTATTATTGGACTCAAAATATGCACCAAACAGGGGCATATTCAATTTCTTTAGTGTTCATTGAGTTCTCGAAGTAAAAACACTTGTGCTTAAATATTTTTATTCAAAAAGGCTTAATCAATCCTATAAACCATTTGCCATTTAAGCACTAATTAAATCCTAGAGAAGGCAAATATCATTTCAGAACAACGATTTCGTGTTTGAGCCTTTCTACCAAGTTTTTGTGTTCTTGATTATACTTCATCTTTGTTTTCTTCTCCATTTCCTTTGAATATTTTGACATTCAACCGACAATCTCAAAAGGTATTTCTATGTAGAAAGAGACTGCCATGGTAGCAATCAAACTTATGAATCAAGATCTTGTTCGTTTGGATCGATTCGATAGAACGAATTTCACTCGGTGCTAAGACAAATTGAAATTCCTTCTCACGAGGTTGAAGATCTTTTACATGCTTGATCCTAATTTGGCACTACTCTCAAAACCAACGAATAAAGATACTAAGGCTGTAAGAGCGAAAAGGTAAAAGCGTCAAGAGGATGAATTGATTTGCCACGGTTATATATTCAATGCATTATCCGATCTTTTGTATGACCTTTACACCAACGTATTCTCAGCAAAAAAGATATTGAATTCTGAGGAGAACAAATACAAAGTCAAATAAGAATGTATAAAGAAATTCCTGATGTCGAGTTATTTTGATTTTAAGTTTTTGAAAATATTCTCCTTCTTTCCTAGGTGTATGAATTGCAATTGCTTGTCAATAAATTAAAGATGATCAAGAATGAACTTTCGGAATCTATCCAAATGGGAGCAATCTAAACTCACAAGGACTTGAAAAGGATATCGAAAGAAGATTTTTAATAGTTTCAAAGATTATTTTTTGAAACATCTTCGATTTGAGGAAGAGTCCGGGCAAGAAATAAGAGTAAGAACTCTTATGAACGCACTTCAAAGACTAATCTCACGGAAAAAACCGAGCCTTTCAACAAATCCAACAAGAAGAAAACTTCTAATAATGACTAAAAAAAGTCTAAGAAGAAGCTCAAGGGAGATTGTTTTGTATGTGGGAAACCCAAATATTTTGCAAAGGAATGCCAACATTAAAAACAAAACAAAAAAGAAGGCAAAGTGATCTCCATTGATGAAGATAGCATTGTAGCTACTGTGAGCGAAATAAATGCTATCAAGTGGCAAAGTTCCCAACGACGGTATAATACATGTGTGGCTATACATATATCATATGATAAGTCACTCTTCAAGAATTATCATGAATCGAATGGAGAGCAAGAGATACAAATGGGTAATGAAGGGCTTCAAAGTGGTTGGGAAATGAAATGTTGATATCATCTTCACTTCAGAAAAAAATGTTACTCTAACTAATGTACTTCATGTTTTCCTGATATGAATAGGAACTTAGTTAGTGGAAATCTCTTGAAAAAAAGGGCATAATATGTGCTTATGAATCTAGAAAATTTGTATTATCCCGAAATGAAAAATTTGTTGGAAAATGTTATTCTAGTAAAGAAGTGATCAAATTGTGTATTCTTCAAAATATTAATAATAATAAAATTGCTTTTGCTTACTTGGTTGATTTTTTTACATTATGGTATGCTAGATTATGTCACATAGGTGCTAGTACTATGAAAAGAATATTAAATTGTCACATAATTTCATATGATGGAAATAATGTCTATAAATATAATATATGTGTAGAATCTAAAATGGCTAATAATCCTTATTAAATAGTTAATATGACTTCTCATATTTTAGAACTTATTCATTCGGACATATGTGAACTAAACGGTATGTTAACTAGAGGAGAAAATATATATTTTATTTACTTTATAGATGATCACTTTATACGCTAATATTTATTAATGAAACATAAACATGAAACATTTGATTTGTTTAAAACTTATAAGAATGAAGTTGAAAATCATTTAAATAAGAAAATAAAAACTTCAAGAAGTGATAGAGGAAGATAATATTTTTTTTAGTGATTTTAACTCATTTTGTGAACAACAAGGTATAGCACATTAATGTTCCTAGGACACTTGAACAAAATGGCTTGATTGAAAGAAAAAAATGAAACATTATTTGAAACAATAAATGCCATGTAAACTTATACTAAGTTGCCATTTAACTTGTGGGGATGAGACTTTGTTGAGTACATGTAGAATATTAAATATGATCCCTTCAAAATTCACAGAAGTTTCTCCTTAGAATTGTGGAAAGGAAGAAAACAAAACATTGGATACTTCAAAGTGTAAGGGTGTCTTACATATTGAAAGAACATGAACCCTCAAAAGATCAAGTTGGGTCTAGCAGGCATCAAATGTGCCTTTGTTGGATATGCTAGTAATAGAAATTCATATAGAATACTAAATTTGAAGACCAATGTGATCATTGAATCTAATGACGTGAAATTCTTCAAGAATTCACTATCCCCGAATTCTGAATTATGGAAAACTCGTAAAAAGATACCTAGTTCTAGTGCAACACAAGATGGAACATCTTCTAAAAATGTTGATGAATCTAGTGAGTCCCAAAGAAGCAAAATAACTCAGATAGAAAAGACTTTAGGATCAGATGTCTACTTATTTGACTTTACTTAGTAGAGGAAAATGAGAATAATGTTGTTAGAGAAAATATTTTTTGTTGTAAAAGTGAAAATTGATCCTGAAATCTATAGAGGTGCTATGGCTTCTAGTGATAGTATCCTTTGAAAAGATGCAAAGAGGGTTGAGCTATAAGCTCTCAATGAAGTTCATTACTAAGTACGAGTATTTCCAAAGATAATAAAGATACTGAAAAAACTTCACCTAAATAAATTTTAAAGTGATGTCTTCTCAATAGAGAGTTGGAATTTCTTCCTTAAAAGTTACAACGAATAGGATGGGCGCAAGACCATATTAGTGCTAAGCTTGAGGGACTTGTGAAGATTTAACACTTGTGTGTTTGTTTTCACTAATATTATTACAAGGAATAATTGATTCAAAGCTATTATGCTACTTGAAATTTAAATAATATTTTGTGAACATTACAATGTGGTTTGATTCAAATTGAATACTTAATCCTTATGCATGAGTATTGTTGATTTGAATATGTGATTATTATATAGTTGAATAAGTGGATAATTTTTGTAATTTTGTTAAATAATATAATAATAAGTTATTCGGAATGATCAAATATCCATATGAGTGTATCAAGTGCCAAAAAAAACCTGAAAGAAAAACGAAAAAATTAGGAAAATTGGCCTAGGAGATCAACTATACAATTGAAACAAGAAATACTAAATCATTCCATGCAGTCTATAGATTATTACAATTCTCAATACATATTCAATTTCTTTTTGTTCATTGAGTTATGGAAGTAAAAATACTTGTGCTTAAATGTTTTTCTTCAACAAAGTTTGATCAATTCTACAAATCATTTGCCAATAGCCCCTTCCTAGAGACGACAAATATCAGTTGAGCACAACGATTTCATGTTTGAGCCTTTCTATCAAATTTTTTGTATTCTTGATTATACTTTATCTTTGTTCTCTTCTTCATTTCCTTTGAATATTTCGACATTCAACCAACACATAGTAATATTTTAACATGGATCAAAATGTTCAAATTCACTAGGATTTCTTGAGAATCAGGTTCTCACGTCAAGGCTTGATTTGGGACACTTTAGAAGTTGCAAAATTAAAGGATATCATAATGATCTATATAAACGTGAAAAAAGTGATTGAGCCAATTTTATGTAGAATACTAAAGTAAAGACAAAATAAACAAATATTGTAGTTATAGAATAGAATAAGGGTTTATTACGAGCAAACTAAGGTGGTGGTCTGGAGATTTGACCACCATAAGTATCAAGAATGCGAATAGAAGTTAAGAAACCACCCAAAGAAATCAACAGTTGCATGTTTCAACCAAGAAATTTAACAAGTTTTCAGATCTAGGATGTCGACTAGATCGTACGAGAAACTTCAAATATTTGAATCAGAAAGTGATTTTGTAATATTTTTAACCAAAAACAACCACTTCAATATTTTTAGATCAAGTGTTTCAAAAGTACCGGATCTAAATAGATTGAACTATGAAAAATGATTTTCTTGTGTCAAAAACTTAATCGAAGTTTTAATAAACTTTCANATAGTATCCTTTGAAAAGATGCAATTGGAGATGAAATGAAGTCAATTATGTCAAACAATACGTTGGAACTTATCGATTTACTACCCGATTCTAATCCTATTGATTATAAATGGGTGTTTAGGAGAAAATATGATGTTGATGGTTCTTTTAATACATTTAAAAACTACATTATTAGCTAAAGGTTATCAACAAAAGGAAATTATATATTATTTTGATACATATTCACTAGGAGATAGAATAACATCAATTAGAATATTATTCACATTAGCACACATATATGACTTGTATGTTCAACAAATGGATGTCATGACAGTATTTTCAAATGAGAATCTCGATGAGGAAGTTTGTATGGAATAATTTGAAGGGTTTGTTTTACCCGAAAATGGACACAATGCGTGGAAGTTAGTAAAATTATTATATGATTTAAAACAAGCATCAAAGAAATGGCATTACAAATTTGAGTTAGAGATTATTTCATTTGACTTCGTATATAATATTGTAAATAAATGCTTGTATTCCAATTATATGATATAATCGTATAGTATTTATTTGCTTATACGTCGATGACATATTGATTTTAACTAATCACATGGACAGAATAAAAGAAACGAAGAGGTTTCTATCTTCCACATTCAAGATGAAAGACCTTGGACAAATGGATACCATTTTGAGTATCAAAGTTACAAAAACTAGGAGGCATTTATTTTTGTAAATAACATTAAATAGAGAATGTGATTAATAAGTTCAAACATT
This sequence comes from Fraxinus quadrangulata, assembly GCA_903798255.1. NCBI lineage: Eukaryota > Viridiplantae > Streptophyta > Magnoliopsida > Lamiales > Oleaceae > Fraxinus > Fraxinus quadrangulata. Next base: position 40,168 of record CAIGRB010111122.1, read on the forward strand.
TGAACATAAAAGAGTTTAGTACCCGTCTTGATCCAAGTTCTAAACTTACAAGGAATGATGGAAGAGCTATTGCTAAATTGTAGTATGCAAGTGTTATATGGAGTCTTATGTATGCAGTTCAATACATAAGATAGGATATAACATTTGCAATAGTAAACTTAGTAAGTTTACTAGCAACCCAAGCAAAGAACATTGAAAAGCCATTAGGAGAGTTCTTGGTTACCAAACAAAAAACTTAGGTCTACAATATTCCAGATTTTGAGCTATATTAGAAGGATTTACTAATGATAGTTGGATATCTACGATTGGTGAAAATAAATCTCCTTCAAATTGAGTGTTTACTCTTGGAGAAGGTGCAGTTTTTTGGAAGTCTAAGAAACAAACATGCATAACACATTCAACTATGCAATCTGTATTCGTGGAATTAGCCGACATCAGGAAATAAGCTAAATGACTTAAGGATCTTTTATATGAGACACCTTTAGGATCGAAGAACACATCTTCGATATCTATTTTGTATGTTAGTCAAGTCACATTAGCAAAAGAATACAATGAGGTATACAACGGGAAGTTTAGACATATAAGTTTAAGACATGACTACGTAAAGAAATTAATCAAGAGAAGAATAATTTCTCTAAATTACATTAAGTCAAATGAAAATCTAGTGAAGTGATTTAGTAATATATATTTCAAGTGGGATGGAGTAGAAACTCTTAAACTAATAAAATTCAACAATTATAGCTACCCTACTTGTCAGTACTAGAACAGTAATTCACGAATTCAAAGGTTAACAAGCCATTCAATAAGTGGATAGTTTCAACATTATAATTTTCGCAAGAACCCTATCTTAATTATATAATGTTAGTTGTTACTTAAAGAGGGTTGAGCTATAAGCTCTCAATGAAGTTCATTACTAAGTACGAGTATTTCCAAAGATAATAAAGATACTGAAAAAACTTCACCTAAATAAATTTTAAAGTGATGTCTTCTCAATAGAGAGTTGGAATTTCTTCCTTAAAAGTTACAACGAATAGGATGGGCGCAAGACCATATTAGTGCTAAGCTTGAGGGACTTGTGAAGATTTAACACTTGTGTGTTTGTTTTCACTAATATTATTACAAGGAATAATTGATTCAAAGCTATTATGCTACTTGAAATTTAAATAATATTTTGTGAACATTACAATGTGGTTTGATTCAAATTGAATACTTAATCCTTATGCATGAGTATTGTTGATTTGAATATGTGATTATTATATAGTTGAATAAGTGGATAATTTTTGTAATTTTGTTAAATAATATAATAATAAGTTATTCGGAATGATCAAATATCCATATGAGTGTATCAAGTGCCAAAAAAAACCTGAAAGAAAAACGAAAAAATTAGGAAAATTGGCCTAGGAGATCAACTATACAATTGAAACAAGAAATACTAAATCATTCCATGCAGTCTATAGATTATTACAATTCTCAATACATATTCAATTTCTTTTTGTTCATTGAGTTATGGAAGTAAAAATACTTGTGCTTAAATGTTTTTCTTCAACAAAGTTTGATCAATTCTACAAATCATTTGCCAATAGCCCCTTCCTAGAGACGACAAATATCAGTTGAGCACAACGATTTCATGTTTGAGCCTTTCTATCAAATTTTTTGTATTCTTGATTATACTTTATCTTTGTTCTCTTCTTCATTTCCTTTGAATATTTCGACATTCAACCAACACATAGTAATATTTTAACATGGATCAAAATGTTCAAATTCACTAGGATTTCTTGAGAATCAGGTTCTCACGTCAAGGCTTGATTTGGGACACTTTAGAAGTTGCAAAATTAAAGGATATCATAATGATCTATATAAACGTGAAAAAAGTGATTGAGCCAATTTTATGTAGAATACTAAAGTAAAGACAAAATAAACAAATATTGTAGTTATAGAATAGAATAAGGGTTTATTACGAGCAAACTAAGGTGGTGGTCTGGAGATTTGACCACCATAAGTATCAAGAATGCGAATAGAAGTTAAGAAACCACCCAAAGAAATCAACAGTTGCATGTTTCAACCAAGAAATTTAACAAGTTTTCAGATCTAGGATGTCGACTAGATCGTACGAGAAACTTCAAATATTTGAATCAGAAAGTGATTTTGTAATATTTTTAACCAAAAACAACCACTTCAATATTTTTAGATCAAGTGTTTCAAAAGTACCGGATCTAAATAGATTGAACTATGAAAAATGATTTTCTTGTGTCAAAAACTTAATCGAAGTTTTAATAAACTTTCAAGTGACTGATTTTTCAAAAATAGACCTAGAATTTTGGAAAAATTTTGTGTGTTTGAGCCACATTATTTTGAAAGAATGTATTTTAGAATAGTAGATTGATGAAGAATGTGTGGTTGAAAAAGAAGGAAAAGTTATTAATGTGATGGAAAATATTATTTTATTGAAAAATGTGTGGTTGGAAATGAGTAGAACAATGAGAATAAAAATTTTAAAGTGTATCAAACATGGGCCTAAAGAGATCGAATCAAAACCAGCTATGAAAATTAATTTTCCATGGCCATTCGACCATCGAAGGTTAAAGAACAATTTACACAAACTCTAATACCACAATTGTACAAAAATCATACTTCAAAGATGAAGTATTTACGAACCCTTGACACGAGAATTTACAACTTGTACCAAAACTTCAAAGGTATCAAGATTTCATGGAACATACTCAGATTATATTGCACCCTTCTGTATCACATTAAAGCCACAAACCCAGACCTCAAAATGATTGAAGTCACTGTAAGACAGATTTCGCGTATTAAAATACAGAAATAGTTACAAATTGTATTTTAAGAAATACAAATGGATACGAATCTTCTTGTAATTGTAAAATTGCAAAATCCTCTGATTGATGATCTGAATGTAAAAAGACGAGGAGGCACGTAGCTTGAATACTAGGCTTCGAGATTTGTTGAGAATTTGATTTGTAGAAAACTTGACTTGTACGACACTTGAATTTCAGAGCTTGGATTTGCACTTCGAAACTTGGACTTGATCTTGATTTAATTCGAATAAGATTTTGATCTTCTTGGGTTTGCTTGATTTGAAAAACTTTTTGATCTTCTTTGTGTTCGCCGAACTTGAAATTGAGATGATTTCTTCTCTTTCTCCGACTTTAGAATTTCTTGAGCACTTCATGATTTTCTTCTACACTTTCACCTCTTTTTCTCCCCTTATGACCTTGATCTTATTTATAGGAAACATTCATGACCAATTTTGGTAACCACTCAATTAATTCAATTATAATAATTATAATTGAATAATTGTGAATTTTGAAATAGTGGGATGGATCTTTAACATTTTATGGGTTTTAGTAGGTTTTAATTCAATAAACTTCATTGGGCTAGTTATTTAAATTGACTCAACTCATCATTTTTTATTTTATTTATTTATTTACTTTTTTTATGTCTGCAAACATCCCCTCAAGATTTATTTATTATGAAATAAATTAATTAATAAATCTTGATACCTACCTATTTATATGAACAAATTATAAGGTTTAGAAACAAGTATATCAAATAAGGGTAGGAATTTTTTTGTTTTAAGTTGTGGAAACCAAACCAAACAATTAATTGGTTGGTTTCTGCCAAACCAAACTAGTTTCTTAAATTCCTCTTTTTTTTTTTAGTTTCTTTCTTGGTTTCCGAAATTCACGTTTTCACTTTTTTTAAACAACATGAACAGTGTCGTATAATGTTCACGTGAATAGTAAAAAAAATTGGAAAACTACATGAACAATGACGTACACTGTTCACATGAATAGTGTCAGTACTGTTAACGTGAATAGTAATTTTAAAAAAAGTATAGTTGTTATAAGATTGGAACTAACATTCTTTGTTTTTATTTTTCAGGAATTCGACTTTTGGAACAAGTCAAAGATTTTGAGGTTTGAGATTTTATTGGTGTAGAGTAAAATTTTGTGCTGCGATTATTTTACGGGTTCAAAAAATATTTGCTCAGGAACAAACTCAAAATCACACCATTTTCTAAACTCAAAGAAATGAATCTTAAAGATCTGATTGTAAGGTTAAGAATAGAGGAAGATAATCGAAATTTTGAAAAAAAATCTGGAAAGTTGCAAATAAAGACTAAAGTCAATTTGGTAGAGTCAAATACTATCAAGAAAATGAAGCACTCAAGTAATGGTAAGCAAAAGAGCAAGGCCGAGAAATTAAAAAAAGACTGTTATAATTGCGGTAAGCCTGGTCACATTGCAAAGGACTGCTGACAGAAAAAGCAAAACAAAAAGGACTAAATACACTTGATCGAGGAAGACAAATTTTCTAACGATATGTCTGAACTAATGATCTCAGCTGTTGTATGCAAACATAGTGGACAATCTAAGAGAATGGTTCGTAGATATTGGTGCTACTTGTCACGTATGTACTAATAAGGAGATGTTTTCATTTTACACTCCTATCAATGGACGACAACTATTCATGGACAACTCGACGACATCAAAAGTTGTTGGTCTAGGTAAAGTAGTGTTGAAGATGACATCAGAAAAAAAATAACACCCATTGATGTGCTACACGTTCCCGATATTCGGAAGAACTTGATATTTGGAGCTTTATTAAACAAAAATGGGTTTAGGCTAGTAAATGAGTCAAACAAGTTTATACTCACAAAAAATGGCATGTTTGTGGACAATGGGTGCTTAGCCAATGGGCTATTCAAAATGAATGTAATGCCTTCATAATTTTGATATTAATAAAAATAAATCTTCTACTTACTTGATTAAGTCTTCTAACTTGTGGAATGATAGGTTAGGACATGTTAATGTTAATACTTTACGTAAATTAGTAAGTTTAAATTTATTGTCTTCTATTTAATTTGATCAAAATCATTTGTACGAAACATGTATAGAGACTAAACTAGCCAAAACACAATTTCATTCAGTTGAAAGAAACTCGAATCCTCTAAAACTAATTCACAATAATATTTGTGATTTAAAATTTGTGCAAACTAGAGGAGGTAAAAAGTATTTTATTACTTTCATAGATGATTGCACAAGGTACTGTTATGTCTATTTGCTAAGGAGTAAAGACAAGGTCTTGAAGCATTTAAACAGTATAAGAATGAGGTTGAGAATCAACTAAGTAAACGAACAAAAGTTATTCGTAGTGACAGAGGTGGGAAATATGGAGCACTATTTGAAAATTTTTGTTCAGATTCTGGGATTATTCATCAAACTACAGCTCCTTATTCATCTCAGTTGAACGGTATTGTGGAACGCAAAAATGTTACTCTGAAAGAAATGATGAACGCTATGTTGATTAGTTCTGGTTTACCTCAGAATTTGTGAGGAGAAGCAATTCTCTTAGCTAACCACATTCTAAATAAATTACCACACAAAAGTAGAAACGAAACTCCTTATGAGTTATGGAAAGTTCATAAACATTCGTACAAATACTTAAAAGTGTGGGGGTGTTTGGCTAAGGTAGAAATACTACAGCCTAAACAAGTTAATATAGGGCTTAAAACAATCGATTGTATATTCATTGGATATGCTAATAACAATAGTACTTATCGGTTCCTCATACATAAGTCTGACATTCCGAATGTACATGAAAATACTATTATTGAATCTAGGAATGCTATATTTTTTGAGAATAATTTTCTTTATAAGGATAGGAAAGAGAATTGTTCGCAAAAATGAACTTATGATACTACAATTGGTAATCATCAAAGTGAGAAAGAACTAAGACGTAGCAAAATGACCAAAATATCTACATCTTTTTGTCCAAATTTTTTAACTTATTTGTTAGAAAATGAACTTAGGACATTCTATGAAACACTGTCTAGTCCAGAAGCTCCATTCTGGAAAGAGGCTATTAATAGTGAAATTGATTCTATTATGCAAATCATACTTGGGAGTTGGTGGATCTCCCACTTGGTAACAAACCGTTAGGTTGTAAATGATTTTGTAAAAGAAAAATAAAGACAGATGGATCGGTTGATAAATATAAGGCCAGATTGGTAGCTAAAGAATTTAAACAAAAAGAAGGCCTTGATTTTTTCGATACATACTCACATGTGACAAGGATAACATCTACTAGAGTATAAATTGCAATTGCAACATTGCATAATTTGGAAATCCATCAGATGGATGTCAAAACAATTTTCTTAAATAATGAGTTAGAAGAAGAAATTTATATGGAACAACCCAAAGAGTTTATTGCTCATGGATAGGAGAAAAATGTGTGTAGGCTCGTTAAGTCGTTATATAGACTAAAGCAAGCGCCAAAACAATGGCATGCAAAATTTGATAAAATTATGTTGTCAAATAGTTTTAAGATTAACGAGTGTGATAAATATGTTTATATTAAAACCACACCTAATGTGTGTAATTGTATGTCTATATATTGATGGCGTGCTAATTATGGTTAGTAATTATGATATCATAACAACTATCACGAAAATGTTGATAAACATTTTGATATGAAAGATATGGGTATTACAGATGTAATATTAGGAATTAGAATTCTTAAAACATCTGAGGGACTTGTTCTATCTCAATTTTACTATACTGAGACTGTACTTAAGAAATTTTATATATATGATGAAAGTCCAGTTAAAACACTGATAGACTTAAGTATACATTTGGCCAAACATAAAGGCGAACACGTATCTCTATTAGAGCATTCTCGGATAATAGGCGGTCTAATGTACATTACAAATTATACTCATCTAGATATTGTATATGTAGTGAACAAGCTTAGTAGATTTACAATTAACCCAAATAATGACCATTGGAAGGCATTGGTAAGGGTTTTTAGATATCTACGATATACCCCAAATTTTGGATTACATTATACTAGATATCTAGCTGTATTAGAAGGATACAGTTATGCTAATTGGATATCAGACACAAAATACTCAAAATCTACTAGTGGATATATTTTTACCATTGGTGGTGCGGCCATATCTTGAAAATCCTCTAAACAAACATGGATAGCTCGATCAATGATGGAATTTGAGTTTATAGCTTTAGATAAAGCTGGAAATGAAGCAGAATGGCTTCGTAATTTTTTTAGAGGATATTCCATGTTGGCCTAAACCTGTGCTTGTAATTAGTATGGATTGTGATAGTCAATCGGCTATCGGTACAGCACTAAGTAGTATGTAAAATGATAAGTCTCGACATATTTGTCGAAGTCATAATGCAATTAAGCAGTTGATCTCAAATTGTGTTTCGCTAATTTTATACAAGTCAGATCCCACTATGTAATAATTCGATGTGTAATATTTATTGTCCAAGCCCAATCGCATAATAGTTCCAGCCATATCGACATGCTACAGTAGGAACAACAAATAAAGATATGGATAACAATTATGTGAACAACACGAATAATAATGGAATATGCACTTACGTCGTCGCCGAGTAGCGCTCCACTCTTCGATACATCATTGAACCATTACTTTATGTTAGATATCGGAGTCTCCCCTATCGTATAGGTCAATTTGAAAGAGTAAAAGATAGAAATCACATAGATAAGTTAGTTTACATTAACAAAATTTCGTAAAATACTTACCCGGGTCCAATCTTGCTAAACCAGCCATCAAATGTTTTTTTCTTCACCAGGTCGACTTCAAGAAAGAGGTTGGGCATTGTACCGACCACGAGCATTCAATATATTGTGATGAAAATATCATCCTCTTACTAACCATCTACTCTGGCACGTTAACAACATGCTTCTTACCCTTTGTCACCTTTATTGCCCCCTCATGCACAATTGTCATGTCATCCTCACCCGTAACATCATCGTCAAGTTGGGAGTCATCTTTGTCACCCCCTCTGGCACTAGGACCTCTCCTTCATTCGTCCCCGCTCCGACACTTGGACCTTCGTCTCCTCCATCATCACCTCCGGCACTAGGACTCTCCTTCCTCCGCCTCCGCACTCGCACTGGGACCTCTACCTCCTCCATCATCACCTTCGGCATTAGGACCTTTCCTTCCTCCACCCCTTACTTTGGCACTAGGACCTCTTCCTCATCTACCATCATCTATGGAATTGGGACCTCCCCCTCCTCTATCATCGACGACATAAATCCAAAAAATGCATCAAAGATAACATTCGTTGTCCACAACAGATCGTCATACCCTGTATGATTGGCGGGGTCATACCCTCAGTCCCGAGAACCACCAATCCTTCTATCAATACCTTTAGTACTCCCTCCGACATTCTCTCTGTCATACCTACAATCATAACCTCGAGAGCCTACTACATCACCTTGAAGCCCTGCAACTTCAGTATAAAGGTTTTCTATATCCTGTAACATGACTCTTATCTCCTCTCATAGCACTCCTAACTCTATTGTGAAATCATATCTCAATTCCCATCGTATCGTTCTCATCTCCTCTCTCATAATACCAGTCAGACATGTAAAGAAATCATTGAAATCATACACTTGACTGGGTCCAGGTGATCCACGTGGGAGGTAGCTAGATGCGGGCGAAGATTTCCTCAAAGAAGGTGATCATAGCAATGGAGGTAATCTAATTGGTGGAGGTGAATGAGATATCCGAAGAAGAGGCGATCGTCGTACCACTGGATGACACTCCTATACAAGTAAGAAAATTAACAATTAATAATTCACGCACATATAATATAAGTCAAATCAACTAACAATATTAAATAAACATACCCTATCTCTATTCGGAATGGACTAGAACAATGGATCGTCTTCAGTAGGTGGAATAGATAATCCACATACATACATTTGATCATCCTCATCCATAGAAGCAATCAACTCAACATGGACTTTGAACTGACATATCGACATTTTAACATGTTAACAGTCATGTATCAAGCTAAGTAAATATACATATAATATAAATTGAAAGTATATAATAGTCACATGAGCATCGTCGAGGATAGAGGTCAAATCTCTGGCCAATGTCTTCTCATGTGCTTGCCAGTGCAGTACTCGCAGGCAGCTGATCTTCTTTCTGATTGCCCACCTACTACCCAAAGCGGGGATAGCCTCGTACGCCCATACTTGCAACAATTACAATTATTATGCTTATACATTTAACAAAAAGTTTAACATTCATTAGGTTAAACATTTACCTGCAAAGCCAATGGAAACCCATATGCATCATACTTGCGCTCGGCCTTCTCTGACTTGGGTTTCGAATGCACCCTCTTGAAGACGTGTAGTGTATCAGTATAACATCTCCGACCCCCTGAAAACCTGTTGCAGGCATCAATATCATCAATAACATCCAACGAAAAAAGGTCGATCGATGTCTTACGGTGTCGACACCTCAATACACTCTCCAATATGAACACCAATACCAACTTCAACTTGTCCAACATATGATCACATTTCCTGAATGTGTCTTCTAATCGTGGGGGTGTAACAAACCCTTTACCTCCAAAATATAAATCTAGCAACCTTTTATTTGTCGTAATATGAGCCATCGCTGCTTTTTCACCATTACACTTCAAGCCCGCAATGAGGGCAAATTCAAGGATCAAGAAAGTCGATACCTTCTCGTCCCCTATGGTAAAATACAGCTCATTGCCATCGATTGGCTTAAGTAGTCGAAATAATAAAGAATCAATGATCTGACGTTAAAATTGCACGTCCTTGACCAAATTAAAGGACCATAGGAATGATCGGTAGAGTATGGCTATGTACTCCTTATCGAGCCCCTCCAATACTGTAGCATAGCTGAAAAAGTTATAATACGATGTCAATTTCCCCAAATGAGCTCTCATAATATTGTACAAATTGTACTCCATCATGCAAAAATAAAACACGTTAAAACCATACACAAGAGATTATCAATAAAATATAATATTTTAAAATTTAACTAATCGGATTATATGCTATTGTAAGGAAGAAATAAATTCATCTCATCTCATATTAAAAAAAAATGAATTTATGTATAAAATAATTTGAAAAAGAACAAAATAATTTCAAGTCATGTAAAAGTAAAAAAAGGAAAATGAAACCCATTTGGCCCCATTAAATTTATAACACATTTTTCTCTCTTCTTTATAACCACACATTTTTCAATAAAATAATATTACATTTAAATTGAATTATAATGGAAAAGAAATTGAATTAAGGAAAAAAGAAATTTAAAAAATTATAACATTGAAATTTAAAAAAAAACACATGCAAAAAAAAAAAAAGATTAAAAGAAGCAAAAAATGGAAATAAAAAATAATTGATGGAAAAGAAAGTAAATTAAGAAAAGAAAAGAAACTAGAAAAATTATAAGATTCAATTTTTTTTAAAAAAAAAAAGGAAATAAGAAAACATACATACAAAAGGAAAAAAAATTGATGAAATGAAAATAAATTAAGATAAATAAATAAAAAAGAAAATTGAAAAAAATATAAGATTTAAGATTGAAAAAAAGGAAAATAAAAAATAAAAAAAATAAAATGAATTAAATTGAAAAAAATTAAAATTGAAAATGAAAAAAAAAAAAAAAGGCTGTTGGGCCACCCGAATCCGATCGAACAACTGGGACGTCTGTTACGGATGACTCAGGGACGTCCAGATCTGCCCTAACGCAATGGGCTTGCCTGAAAACTCTATTTTTGACTAGCTCCATCCTTAATTTTCACCTTTTCTAACCTATTTCAACCTCAAATTTGACATTTCTTTCATTTTAACAATAAATAAATTTAAATATTTGTATTGAACTCATAAATTAACACATTCAATAAAACAAAAACAAAAAACCAAATCTCTACATTCACCACTATGAAATACTAAATATTTCAAACAAATAGTAATATTGTCAAGTTTAGAAGATGAAAAGGGTTGCTTGTTTCGTCTGTAATCTTAGAGTCCGGCTAAGCTATATTTTCTTTCTCTTATTTTGGACGTGTTCGGTAGAGATTAAAATTGAAAAACTAGCCATTATTGTTAACTTTTATTAGATGAGTGAGACTCAATAACGACTATATTTTCAATTTTAATTGAATTTTAAGTACGGTCGAACACGTCATTTATCTATTCTTTTCAAATGGTATAATATGCAACTAAACCTTTTGGCTTTTTTTATCTTTTATCTTTTTCTTCTTTTTTTTTTTCATTTAATACTAGTCAAAGTTCATTTTGAAAATTGGGTTGGGTCAACTGGCCATTGGCCACTATTTCCTTGTTTATCAATTTACCTTACGATTTTCACCAATCAAGCTTTGGCGAACCGGGGAATAAGGCCTTTTTTTTTTTGCAAAATTCAGTTACTTGAAAAATAAAATTTCTAACATATCTCCATATTTTATGGGTAGAATTGTGATAATATAACGGTCACATAATAATCAAAAAGTATAAATTTTAATTTGACTAAAAAATTCCTGAAAAAAAGAGACATGTTACATACCTAATAATCTTTTAATCTAGTTAGGAATCTAAATATAATTTCATCTTTTCATCTTTTTCAACACTAAAACATCAAAAATTTATCAAATGTTCAACAAAGATCTCGTTTATATCCATTACTTAGAATCGTTAAGTATATTTATGTATATTTAATGTTGTTTTTGTTAAATTAGTATATTTTTTAAATTTTTAAATCTTATTTCAATTTATGTTAAAGTGTATATACATTTTTATAATTTATTCAACAGATCTGTAGTTTTTTAAAGCAAAAAAAGAGAAAAAAATTCATTTGAGTAAATGTTCGAAAATTCGAACATATGATAACAGACGGCCCAAACGATCATCTGTACTGTCTATTCAAATGATCTCGGCATCCGTAATGCCCAGACCCTCTACGATTGCCCTTTTTTATTTTTTTCCTTTTCATTTAACTTTTCTTTAAAATTTTGACTAAAATGCAAATATGGAATCGACACTCGTTCCAATTTGTTGCTTCGATGAATTTCAAAGAAATGAAAATGATCGCTAGTCATGGAATTGGACGAGTGATAGAAAAGGTATTTCTTCAATTTTTTAAACATCGATTACATCATATATGGACATGTATCTTGATTTACAGAATCTCCTCAACATTGATTCCTCTCAGTATGATATGGATTTTGGGATTTCTATTTTTCAAGCATTCAAATATTTCAATTCCAGCAATAAAGATTACTTCTGATATGCAAGTGAGGTGGCTAATTCAACTGAACAAAGACCATAATTCTCCTCTTTGCGTAACTTTAGTGAGGAAGATATCCCCGAGACTAAACACGAAATATCCGATGGAGTGGATCATAATGTTCATGATTTTTGGGGCACAGTGAATGTAGCTCGTGAGAATGATGTGGTTATCCTAGAAACAGTTGCTACACAACATGATCTCATTGTTATGCAAAGACCTCTCGAGGCATTTTAAGACAATGAGGAGAAAATTTCATTTACAAACCAGGATCTAATTACTTTATCCA
>CAIGRB010111143.1:0-27768 GCA_903798255.1 Fraxinus quadrangulata
TTGAAAAAAAAAATAATAATTAAAAAAAAAAACATTTTCAGTGACCAAACGGGACCGTTTGGTCACTGATTATCAGTCAGTGACCAAACGGTCACTGACATTTTTTAAAATTTTTATTTTTATTTTTTTTAAATTTGTCGAGCCCACGAGCCGAGCGGCTCGCCTACATGACGAGCCGAGCCTACCGAGCCGGTCCGCTCGGCTCGTACCCATTTCTATTTTTTACGAGCCCGAGCGGCTCGTGGGCTGCTACAGTACGAGCCGAGCGGCGGAGCCGACGAGCCGCTGGCTCGATTGCCACCTCTAATAGACCCTGTACTAATTTATTAATCAAGCAATATAGATTGAATTATTTCTCACGTATAGAGGAATAATTCGCAGGGGCTCACAAGGGCGCTCACATGATAATCCCACCATGTATTAAAAAAATAATAATTATGCGTGATGTCCCTGTACATGAAGTAAGGTTCGTATAGATTATACATATTAATACATAAATATAGCGTGTCTAGCCATCAAAATGTCACTTTCTCACAATAAAATTTAAGTAATATTATTTATCTAGACTCACGACAATGATCACGAGTCTATACATTCCACATACTGTAAATGAAACCAACCAAACAATACCAACCCAATGATTTATTTAATACCACTATTGTGTTAATATAGTGTATGTATATTTTGGTCAGACGTCAAAGTCTATACGGTTCACATAGAGTAAACCAACGACTTCACTGTACCCAAAAAAAATTATTAAAAAAAATTGTCCAGTTCATATTTTTACCGGGAAATTACTTGCTAGCACTGCACGCGAAACCACCCACGCCCCCACCCTCAGACTCTCAGGCCACTTATCTATAAAACTCACCGGGTCACCTCCGAGTTCTCTTCAATGTTTTGACTCATCTCTTTCAATGGAGGTCCAAACTCAGACTCTCGCAACCTTCGATGTCGATACTTCTCATTTTTCTTCCACTCCCATAAACAACTCGGAGATTTGCAACGCTGAGGTTCGGTTCCCCGAGATGCCTGGCTTTTCGAATGAAGCTCCGGGAAGGAGTGACGTTGAATCACCGGCCTCCGGTCGACGAGAATGCAAGGATCGACGCGGCGAAATGGCGGTACGCGGAAGAGAATGGGAAGGCTCTCTGTCGGCCGGAGCTCCGATGAGCCCTGGCGGTGCTCAGAAAACATGCCCTAAGACTGCCGCCACGAAGGTGCAGAAGGTTTACCGGAGCTATCGTACGCGTCGCATGTTAGCAGATTCCGCTGTGGTTGCTGAAGAGCTTTGGTAGGCCTTTTTTTTCCCCTTCCTTTAAACGTGCTAAAACTTATATACTTGTAGATTTACGAACTAGTTGATTAGATTATAGAAAGCGCAAAAACGTTATTAGTTAAATGCTGTACAAATTTGCTTAATTTTTTTTTTCCCGTTTTCATGGTGAAATTGAAGGTTGCTAGTGATATCCTCTGTCAATTACCTGAAGCCAGACAAAGCGTTCTCGCGGTGGAATCGTGTCATTTTGAATGCTTCCAAGGTATAAAACCGATTCCTTCTTGTAATTTTTTAGATAAATATTAATTTGGAAGAAGAAAAAATAATTGATGATGGAAAACTAAACAACGATTTACTAGATTCATTATTGTGTTTAGTAAAGGACAGCAGTTGATGATTTGTCTTTAACTCAATTCATGGACAGGTGGGCAAGGGTTTGTCTATGGATGCTAAGGCACAAATATTGGCTTTTCAACACTGGATTGAAGCCGTGAGTTACTGCTAATCTCATGTCTCTTTCTGCAGAGTTCATTTACCTTAATTGCTAGCTATCTACCATTAGTCTGTGCTTTTCTTAATAGTTGACCTTCGATGATGATATTTTTTGTGAAGTTGACGTTAGATTGTTGTGTAAATTATCTAGATTGATCCCAGGCACCGTTATGGACACAGCTTACATCTGTATTATAAAGAGTGGTGTGAAAGTAATGCTGGTCAAGCCTTCTTCTACTGGTGAGAAAATTTTGAGCTGATTTGATGTCTTAAAATTTTGATCTATTACTGTGAGCATCATAGTTTATCTAAGGTGGTCAAATGTGCAAGCTACATTTAATCACCCTGGGATTTGGGAAAATGAATGTCGTACCACTATTGTGTTAATGAACTGATAGAGAGTACCGAATCCACTGTCAAGAATATATGAATGATGATCACAAACTTTTATGCCTTTTCTATTATAAAATATATCATATATGGAAATCTGTGAAATTCTCACGGTATTCTTCATGCCTTTCTAGTCCTACGAATTTAGGGTGTTATTCCGTGAAGGCAAAACTATGTTGAATCTAGCTATATAATTTGTTTATTTGTTATTTTAAACTGGTATGTAATTGGTTTGCTGTAGTCCAAAGTGGAAAAACACTAAAATGTCAACACATCTACTCTGTACAGGCTCGATCTTGGAGAAGGCAAAGAGGTTGATCTCGAAGAGTGCCCAAGATCAAAGCTTCGTCAACAATGCATCAAGTATCTTGGGCCGGTATGTGATTAGAATTGTATTACTTTCTGGGAGGCATCTATTTAATTCTTCTGTAGTTAATAGATACAGTATGTGATGCAACCATTCTAGTGATACCTTTTAATTGTATTGTCTATAACTATCTTTCTTAAAATATCATTCTGTTCCGACCCATGCATTTCAAGCAGTGTTCATAGTTTTTTATTCTTCTTTGCTATGGTCAGCAAGAGAGAGAACATTATGAGTACATGGTTGTTGATGGAAAAATATTGCACAAAATAACTGGAAAACCTCTTCATACAAACAAAGGATCGCCAGAGTTGAAATGGATCTTTGTGGTGAGCACATCCAAGAAACTCTACACTGGAGAGGTAATGTCTAAAATGAAATAAGAAGTATGTTTCCTTATGATCCCCTATATCTTAAATCTTTTGATTGATTTTTGTAAATCTATATTTTAATTACCTTCAGAAAAAGAAAGGATTGTTCCATCATTCCAGCTTTCTTGCGGGAGGGGCTACTTTAGCTGCTGGAAGACTCATGGTAGTAGATGGAGTTCTTAAGGTACAGCCTGGGAAGTTGCAATTACCCAGAAGTTATGCGTTTTAGACATATTTGTGTCTTGCGTTATGTAATGCTTGAGCAAATTGTAGTAATAATTTTCCATGATTGAGCAAATTTTTTATTGAAGATGCCAGCTAATTGTAGTAATAATTTTCCATCCACTATATACTGCCATTAGTACTTGATTGTTTTTGCCATTCTTAGTAGGATTAAGAGGCTCAGTTGTATACTCTTCAGTAGAAGAGTTTGTGTATGTTTAGATTTCCAAACTATTGCTTGGTGTGATATATGTTTTATCTGACCCTGTGGTAACTGAGTGATGGGGGCACAGTCACTTGTGCTGCCAAACCAAACTCTTAGAAAATACAATTTGTTTATTTAGATTAGGGTTTTGCAAAAATACATTTTGATCTAATGCAAGTTCTTTACTTTCTTCAGTGCATCTCACCTTACAGTGGACATTATAGGCCAACTGTTGATAGCCTTGAGAGCTTTTTATCAATTCTCAAGGAAAATGGAGTCAACCTGGATGAAGTCGAGGTACATCATCTGCATTTTCTGTTTTGCTGATTATTACTTATATAGCCTAGATAACGATGTGTATTTTTTGTGAATAGCTGTCTTCATAAGTAGTTTTTGGGGAAAAGGGAGGTGATAAATCGATTCTGAGGGCAACTGAGGCTACTGCACAAACCTATCTCTACAAAAAATTGATAAATACATAACTTCATTATATCATATGATGAATAATGTTTGTATTTTTCGTGAAGGTTTTTAACTTTTTTTAAAAAAAATCTGATTATGGCTGCTACTTTTCGTGCAAATTATGAGATGCATAGTGACATTATAATAGTTGTCCCCCAACCCCAAGGATACAATCCTTGACGTGCCTCATTGTAGTGGACACAATCATAGTCGGTAGTTTAAGAAAGCCTTCTGGCCGTCAGCTGGAACTTAAGATGCTCTTGATGTACTTGAATGGGTTTAAGTGCAGTATTAAGAGCTGAGGGTTTTTCATCAATGAGATTTTGCTGTCCTCTCGTAGTGCAGCACGCGAATTTTCTTCTGAATGGTCGTCATCTTGGAGTTACAATTTTAATATTTCCCCTAATGGTTCTGCCCTGTTTCTTCTTTATCAGATCCGCAATGCAAATGAAGATTCTGAGAGTCACTATAATGGTAAATTGGCTAATGACCTGTCTGCATCAGATTCTGTTCAACCCGATCTTCCCAGTGAAGAGGAAAGAAACCTTCCTTTAGAAACAACTGAAGCTTCTCGTCGGCCTGAAATTCAAATTGAGTACAAGAGGACTCTCTCTGGCGGTCTCCAGAGCCCTAGATCAGAAGTGCCAAAGGCAGCAATACTGCAAAGAATTGACTCCAAGAAGGCTGCAAAGTCGTATCAATTAGGCCATCAACTCTCGCGCAAATGGTCGACAGGTGCTGGTCCTAGAATTGGTTGTGTTGCCGACTACCAGGCAGAATTGAGGATACAGGCTTTTGAACTTAGCAATCTCTCTCCCAGAGCATCAACATCATCATCAACTCCAAGACGGACTTCTGCACTTGCATCGACCGACTACCCGGCAGAATTGAGGTTACAGGCTTTTGAACTTAGCAATCTCTCTCCCAGAGCATCTCCTTCATCATCAACTCCTAGACGGACTTCTGCTCTTGCTTCGCCTACTGCTTATCCACCATATCTTAGTAATGGTGACGCAACAAGCTCTTCACTTTAAGCTTTGTTATTTCAGCTTCTCCTGTACTCTCCTGTGGGCTTTGCTATTTTACTATTATCCATCTAATCTTCTCTGCTATTTATCCTGCTTTGTATGCTGTTTAAGAAAGTGAATGGAATCAGATGCTTCTTTGTAAAATCTTTAAAAGAAAATTGTGAACTATGTTTTGTTTCATGAACGAATATCTTTAATTCATGTTTCAAGTGATTTTTCCCGTTTCACACTTTGAGATCGAGAAATTTATTACTCTTTAGTACTATCAAGTTCCGTTCTGAAAAAAAAGCTACAATCTAATTTGTATAGTAGTGTACACGGAAGCGTAAGGTGGAAATCATGAACAAACTTCTAAATTTTGTTAATTCACTCCAATGCTAAAAAATTAGGCATTAAAGACTTGTAGATTCAAAAATAATACACCAAGAATTTGGACACAAATGAGAACACTTAACGTTAAAGTTATAATCTATTTTTCTCCCTTCTTATTAACCACATATTTTTCAATAAATTTTATAGAATCGACAACTTTTACTTACTTTTTAACGACACATCAATCAATTATGACCCACACTAATAAGAAATTAAAAGATTTGACAAATATATACTATTAAAACTTTAATCACTAGAAAAAAAAAATCTAAAATTGTAATATAATATTAAATACTTTTCATACATTGGTAGCGTATGATGGACGATGATGGTGCACGAGTTAACAAGTTACAATTTCAAAAAATTACAGTGTAGTAACAATAACAAATAACTTAAGTTACAATTTCAAAAAAAAAATTACATACATGTAACATAATTTAAATGTAAATTATTATAAAAATTACAGAAAATTGATAAGATATAGAAAATTACAAAAATTACATACACACACTGTAAAAAAAAAAAAGTGGCAATTAATAAATAAAGTGGACCATCATGTAATATCTAGCAGCCATATTTGTTAATTTATTCGCTTGTGTCGTCTTAAACACTAATAAAGTGGCAATTAATAAATAAAGGGAATAAAAACTTCTGCATACTACCTTCCGTCATGTTCAAAATTGTATTTTAAGCTCGTATATAAAATATTGTTTCACCTAATAAACGAATTTTTTGACGGACTTAATATCTATTATAAGCTACTCTGAACATGCTCTTCGTGAATCGAGACCCATGACACTTTAAAAATTGAAGTTTAGAGCCCAAAATTTAAAGATATACAATTCTCAAACAAACAATTACGAGTCAAAATTTAGATTGGTTTACTTTGAATTATCTTTGGTCGTGATATTAAGAACATCCTGGGAAAGTTCCTTGACAAATTTGTAATACAATTCCAACACGCATCTTTATTTTTCTTTGGATTGACTCTATAACTATACAATTCAATAATAAATCATGTATGTTTTTTTGTTTATTACTGTCAATTGTTCAATTGTAACCACCAAACACGTTAGTCTTTCGAGTGGAAATGTTCCGTGCACAAAATTTTTTAGGAGTAGAAAATTGCCCATATATATTGTTTGAAATTGATCGTCATTCAATACGTCTTTGAAACATCACTAAAGTGTAATGTGTCAAGACATTAAAATATAAGTTAGCATTTTTTTTCATATACTAAAAAGAGGCGATGTATGTGCGAAAAATGTATTAAGAGGACAGTAATTCCTGACCTAGCACAGAGAATAAATTTATTTCTAGTTTTTAGACAATTAATTGAACGTAAACTAAAATCGTGTTTAGGAGACTGAGAAAAGTATTAGTGTAAAGAATTGAAAGTTAAGTTTGTGAAATCATAATTAAGAAAATATTCTATGGTAGTTTCGATGCGGATGGATGAAAATTGTATCACGTTTCTTTGTAAAAAATTGAACGGACTTTTTAAAAAAGTGTAATTATTATTTTTGAAAGAAAAACAAAACTTGAGAACTCGTCAATCCCATCAAAATCCTATTATCAAATGAAACTTAAAATAATTATCGAATATAATTACAAGAATATTATTACACATGAACATAAAATCAAAAACATTAGATAAAACTTAGTTTCAAGAATATAAACAAATAAATAAAAACTATCAAAATCGATACCCTATCAGAATCAAGATTGAAGCATTCCATCTAATTGAACGATTCAAAATTCATCTGCAGAAAGTTCTAAGTAAAGATAATTTACGTAATAATTTTCAAAAATAATTATTGATTACATTCGAACAAAAACAGAAAATTGGGTCATTCTTACACTTTTTGAAAAGCATTTTCATCGTCATTTTTTATTTAAATTTTATCACCTCATGTTAAATATTTAAACAGCTACAAAAACCAGAAATTTTTTTGTTGAACGTTGACTTAGTCCTGTAGACTTCATGTAGGGACGACATGACTTTGAACGTTGACTTTTAGCTCTGTCACTCGATTTGCGAGCAGTTTTTACATCCTACGCCGTTTAAAAACATGTACTCATTGTTTGCTTAGAAACATGTTTGGATATAATATTTTCAAGTAACATTACTCATTTTAAAAGTAATTTTTATCTTTCCATTAAAATAAGCTTCCGCTTGAGTATAAATTTATAAATGGTTTATGAATCTTGGTCGAAATAGACAATTATGATTAATGCCCATCAATATTGTTTTTATTAATTTCATCCACTCTTTACTCTTTACTCTTGCTCTTTGCTACGAAATGAACTTGTGTGGACAAGGATTTGTGAGTGCAAATGTTGTATAATTATGAACAAGTCGCCTTGTACAGGGGAATGGCTTACATATCAGCGCATCACCTATATAGTTTTTTTTGGTGACTTCCAATTAGATGTTGTCATGCGTTGTCAGGAAAAAATCATGTGATTGAAATCGTACAAGTAGCTAGATTGTATAATTATTCTTTCAAGTTAGTATTTGAGTGATTATCGGGACAATAAGGTCATTATATTGATACTACAATTTTTATTTCTTGTACAATATTTTAATTGTACTGAATGTCTTCAATTTTTTATCATTGTTGCATTTATGTCCTTAACATAATTTTCGTCGTACTTCTTTTCAACCTTTTATTAATCAGGACATTTGCCCCTTTCATCCAAAAGATCTATTAATATGACGTAAAATGACTTATTTACCTTTTAAATAAGCGAAAAACAAAAAAGCAAAAGTTCGATAAAATACTTTTTCCTCATTTCAAAATACGGTAGCAACATATTTGTACACAAATTATCATTAGGACAAGACACGTTAATTAATGATAAGTTGAGGATAATAATACACCGAAAAAAATTGAAGACAATGAAAATTGTTAGGACCATAGTGCAATTAAAATATAGTGATGGAAAAATAATTGTGGTGCCAATACCATTACCCATATAGTAATCTATTGTCTTTTTAAGTCACTTACTCTAAATAAATTCGCTTTTTGAAACAAGAAAAATTCAAAATCCTACACTATTTAAATAAATATTGTAAACTTTGTATTTAAAGAAAAAAGAATAAATCAAACAAGAATGCCATGTCACACGACTATTTAATAGAGCTTTGAATAGTTTTTACTGTTGGAACGATTTTACAATTATACGAAAGATTGAGGACGTTTATGGTTGTTTTTATAAATCGGGGATCTGATAAGGAAATAAATTGGGGACTCACAGTGCAATTTCACCAAAAAAATGGGGAAAAATTGTAGTAGTGGTCCCAAATCTTTTCGTTTTTGCAAGCTTTACTCTAACCTTTGTGTTGTGTCAGAGGAAGTCCCAGAGGTTTCCATCAATTTGATCGTTAGTTGACCAAGCAAATTGATTTTGACCAATTTAAGTAAGGGCAAAATGATAACTTTGCATGTTATATTTTTCCAAACATTATTAACAATTAAACTAAAAACAAAAAAGAAAATATGCCCCCCACCTCCACCTCCACGCCATCTTCACCTTCAACACCGGTTAGCCACCCCTTAAATCGTAGGACATACATACCATTAGAAAGCCCTCATCACCTTCTACAACTTCCACCCTACGCCCTGCCTCGAACTCACCTGAACTTGTCGAAAATTGAGCCAAAACAGCATGCTCAAGTCCCAAAAAACAGCCGAAATCTCCAATTCTGGCAACACATGTCATGCCTAACATTCCAGGTAATTATACACATCAAGGCACCCTTGTCCATGGTCGTCAATCATCCTTAAACGCAAAGAAACAAAACCAACAAACTACATCTTCGAACACAGCCACTGCACGACTTTCAAAGACTTTTTCGGCACCGGTGGTGGGACCCATGATAGCGGGAAAACCACCATAAGCACCTTCTTCATGGTGTGGCCAATGAACATATGGGTCTTCACCAATTTGATTTGGGTGGGATTTTATGGTCCACTATTTTGCCCTCAACGCTAATGAAGATCTCAGTTGAAGCAGAGCTAATTTTTATATTGTGGTGGTAGCGATTTATTGTGGTGGTGGTGTTGGCAATGTGCTGACACAGGGGCGGTGGGAAGAGAAATGGTAGTGTGCCAACGGTGGTGGCTTGACTTTTCTTTTCGTTTTAATTGTTTTTGGTTAAATATGCAAAGTTACCATTTTGTCCTTAATAAAATTGGTCAAAATCAATTTGCTTGGTCAACTAATGGTCGAACCATCCATTTGGACCTCTGGTGCATAATTTTTTAAAAATTTGGGATCTTCACTGATACAAAATAAAGATCAAGGTAAAGTCTGCAAAAAAACAAAAATGTTTGGAACAGCGGCTACAATTTTCCCAAATATTGTCTGGTTTGTATGTCTACCGGGAAATTACTGCACATAACAACCACTCCTCTGGCTCTCTATATAACTCACCGGGTCACCTCCGAGTTCCCTTCAGTATTCTCATGTTGATTGAGCTGTGTTAAATGGAGGAGAAAAACTCTTGCAACCTTCAACAGCTTTCGTTTTCTCATACTCCTACAAGCAAATCGGAGATCCGCAACGCTGAGATTCGGAGCTCCGTGATGCCCGGATTCTGTGATGATGCACCAGAACAGTATGAAGTTGAATACTCGGCCACCGGTCGAAGAGAATGGGAGGGCTCTTTACGAGCTAGTGTTCCGGAAACAGGCCCAAGGAGTGCGGCGACGAAGGTCCAGAAGTTTTACCGAAGCTATCGTACTCGTCGAAAGTTAGCCGACTCGGCTGTGGTTGTTGAAGAGCTCTGGTAGTTTCTCTGTTTTTTTTCCTCCTTGTTTTAAATGTGCAAATTAGTAGGATATTCATCAGCGCTGATTATGATCATCAGTCTAGACTCGAATAATGAATTATCTAGTGGCAGACATAACTCATTAGTATATACACTAATATGAATAAGAATAATGCTATCGATCACAAGCACGGACAAGTTTAAGTGGCAATTGAATTTACAGTTTTATTGCCAAATAAAGTTGGGATGTACTTTGATTTATCGGAAAATGAGGCAGCCAGGTAGATGGACGATCATCACTACGTGTGACATATAACATTACTCGACAGATTTCTGAATTTGTCTATAGTAAATTTAGAAACTGTACAAATAAATGCTTGTAATTTGTCCATATTATTTCTTTATTTGTAAATGTTTGTTTTTCGTGGTGAAAATCGAAGGTGGCAAGCGATAGAGTTTGTACAATTGAATCACAGTACTGTATCCTATGTCGGCTTATTGAAGCCAGAGACAGCAGCCTCGCGGTGGAATCGTGTCAGTTTGAATGCTTCCAGGGTATAAAAATGATTTCTTCTTGTAACCTTTTTATAAAATGGAAAACTCATTAGCAATTTAGTGGCTTCAATAGAAAATCTCTCTCTTTCGAAAAGGACTGCATTTGATGATTTATGATTTATCTTCGACAAATATATGGACAGGTGGGCAGGGGTTTGTCTATAGATGACAAGGCACAAACATTGGCTTTTAACCACTGGATTGAAGCTGTGAGTTACTATTTTCCTCATGCCATCTGCTGCGAACTTCATTTAATTATAAGCTACCTGCCATTATCTGGTAATAGTATTTTTGAAGTTAATATAGATTTTTATGTACATTATCTAGATTGATCCAAGGCACCGCTATGGACACAGCTTACGTTTGTATTATGAAGCGTGGAGTAAAAGTACTGCTGGTCAGCGTTTCTTCCAGTGGTGAGACAAGTTTGAACTCATCTGATGTCTTACAATTTTGATTTATACCGGTAAGTATCATAGTTTATCTAAAGTGGTCAAGCATGCCGGCCATGTCTAGTGGATTGAAGGAAAATAAATGTCACTCTCTTATGCTGTTAATGAACCATTGAGAGCACCAAATCCATGGTCAAGAATATGCCAGCGATGATCATAAACTTGTACCCACAGTAATCTTTTATGCCTTTCTAGGCCCAAAAATGTTTGTTTATTTATATTGAACTGGTGTGTAATTGGTTAACCATAATCTGAAGTGAAAAAAAGATGTTAAAACTTCAATATATCTACAGGCTGGATCTTGGAGATGGCAGAGAGGTTAATCTTACAGAGTGCCCAAGATCAAAGCTTCGTCAACAACACATCAAGTATCTCGGACCAGTATGTGATCAAAATTGTATTTATTAAAGTTTTATGGATAAAGTATGTGAATTGTGATGCAACCATTCTAGCAACATCTTGATTATATTGTCTTAATTGCTCTGTTCCAATCCATGCATTTTAATTAGTATTCTCAGTTTCTTTTCTTATTCTTCTTTGCTATGTTCAGCAAGAGAGGGAAAATTACGAATACGTGGTGATTGATGGAAAAATATTGCACAGAAAATCTGGAGAACCCCTCGAAACGAACACAGGATCACCAGAGTTGAAATGGATCTTCGTGGTGAGCACATCCAAGAAACTCTACATTGGAGAGGTAAGATCTAAAAGGAAATTATAAGAGTACAGGCATGACTTGAAACTTTTGATTTATTCTTACATCTATATTTTTGTTACCTTCAGAAAAAGAAAGGATCGTTCCATCATTCTAGTTTCCTCGCGGGAGGGGCTACTTTAGCTGCTGGGAGGCTCATGGCAGAAGATGGAGTGCTTAAGGTAAAGTCTGGGAACTAATCATTATCCAAAGTCTTGGTCCTGATATATTGAAGTCAAATTTAACTCTTTTGAAAATACAGTTTGCTAATTTAGAATAAGATTTCACAATAATGCATTATGATCTAATGCAACCACTTTACTTTCTTCAGTGGATCTCACCTTACAGTGGACATTACAAGCCAACTGATGATTCCCTTGAGAGCATTTTATCAATTCTCAAGGAAAACGGAGTCAACCTGGATGAAGTCAAGGTACTTCATCTACATTTCCTGTTCTGATTATTACTTACACAGCCTGAACATGGTGCTTGCTTTTTGTGAATACTGTTTTCGCAAGTAGCGTCCAAATAAACGCGAATTTTCATCTTCTGAATAGTAGTCGTTTGGAGTTATGATTTTAGTATTCCACCTAATAGTGCTGTCCTGTGTCTTATTTAATCAGATCAAGAAGGCAAATGAAGATTCTGAGAGTCATGACAATGGAAAATTGACTAAAGACCTGTCTATATTCGAACATCCATCTACATCAGATTCTGTTCAACCTTGTCTTCCCAATGAAGAAGAAAGAAACCCGCCTACAGAAACAATTGAAGCATCTCAAGCTGAAGTTAAAGTTGAGTACAAGAGGGTTCTCTCCGGAGGTCTCCAGAGCCCTAGAGCAGACGTACCAAAGGAAGTAATACTGCAAAGAATTAACTCCAAGAAGGCTGCAAAGTCGTATCAATTAGGCCATCAACTCTCGCGCAAATGGTCAACAGGTGCTGGTCCAAGAATTGGATGTGTTGCAGATTACCCTGCAGAATTGCGGTCACAAGCTTTGGAACTTACTAACCTCTCTCCCGTAGTATCTCCTTCATCGTCTATTCCTACAACCCAACAAGCTTGTCAGATATCTCCTCCTGTTGAGGCAGATACATTCAATTAAGGCTCACTCTCGAGCTTTGAGGACTCAAGTACGTATTATTGAGTAGCAGTGTCCTAGGACAGTAGATAAAAATTTAAATCCCATTTATTGTCTAGTCTAGTGTAACAAGTGTGCTTGAAGAGTATCACTAATGTAACAGAATAATCTTTCAGGTTGTCCTCGACTACAATTTTAATAAATTTTTAAAAATTATAAAATTTAGCGAATTTCGTGAATTTGAATAGATTTTCACATAATCTATAAAAATTTCATTAAAAACAGTAAAATTTCAAAAGAGTTTATTATGTTAGAAATCCATTCAAATATTTTTAAGTTGAAATCCATTCAAATATTTTGAAATCTCTTTATTAATGAAATTCTTATAAATATATGAGTTATTGATGATATCTAGATTTTACTGAACTTTAATATAACCTATTAAAATCTCAATTAGGGGACACTAAAATTTAGATGGACTTTAAAAATCTATTAAAATCTCAATTGAAGACACAATCCATGTCTAACCTCCATTTCTTAAACTCATTCTCATTTCTACATTTCCTGAGATCCACAATTTTTATCATTTATACATTTTGGAATAATGATTGATGTAAACATATGTGGTTGAAACGTAATGAAAGTTTTAGATTTGTGTGTAATATTATTTCATTTGCAGAATGTGTGGTTATAATTAAGAAAGAGAATTTTTTTTTAAAATTATTAGATGCCAGTGCCAAACACCCACTTATTAAAACTTACTAAAAATTTAATTTTTATAAAAATTTAAGCAACTAATTAATAACTTCCCTTGTTTTAGTTCTATTGATTTGTCGAGGAATTGAACCATGTACACGACCCTGATCTTTCGCCACTACTACAATTGAAATCGGATTGCTGCACAAACTGGAATAAAAATCACTTTCTTATTTTTACGTACAACTTCCTTACGTGAATTTCGTCAATGAAGAGTTACTAGTTTCTTCAGAATTTGTGCAAAGAATTTTCTTCTTCTTATTGATCAGACTCCAGAATCGTCCCCTCTTACTAATAAAAACTTGTGTTGTTTTTTTTTTCCTTGTAATCCGAGCCTCCAATATTTGTCCTAGAGATTGTTTTCATTCATAGAGGTAGACATTAAAAACGTCCGTCACCCTCTTCTATATAAGGTTGATTTTTGCTTGGTGCATCTGTTTTTAAAATCTTCAAGAAATATTAATCCGAACTCAAAAAAATCAATCAAACGAACATCACCCAACAAGCTTGACCCAAAACCAAACCAACACTTTGGTTACCACAAGTTCATCCCACAAAGGAGACTCCAATGGTGGTGGTATTAGCAATCCATAAACGCAGGAAGAAGAAGAAGAAGAAGAGATAACAATGATTTAAAACAGATGTATGATAATTTATACACCTTGATACCCAATCAACCTGCAAGAAAATAAAACACAATGTTTATACTTACATAATCAAGGTAACCAATAAAATTGGGATCACATACCTTACCTCATATTTCGGATCCAAAACACATACCATACCTGCTCCATGTATTCATTAGGGCTAAGGAAAAAAAATATCCAAGTATAAGTAGATAATCACAGTAATCAATCAAGAACAAATAAACATGCGATGAAAATATTATATAGGATAATACAGATCTTTTCAAAAACACATTAACACAGAATAACATATTAACACTAGTTAATCAATCAAGTGGTCAATACGTATGCAACAAATGTATAAATGACCCCACAAAAAGATCTCACCACACTTATCATATCTCATTCTATGTTGCTCACACCTCGAGAACACATATCTCACATTATCGCCCACATGCTTCCTAAAATAATCACTTAACTCGTGTCTAACTGATAAACCACAATAGATCATAAGTCCCTGAAAATAATCCTCTACCACCACCTCACTTTTTCAACCTAAGTGGATAATGGATCTCCAACTATCAAAAGTGATAGAAGTGTGTCTCTCACACTCCACCTGATAAGAGTCTTCACAAATAAAGGATTCCAGATATTTAATAACATCTCCACTCGCGATCCAAATGTCACACTCCACATCCCACGATACATACCACTAATGTACCCTATACTCCATATTACCAAAACATACACAACACACTTACTGGTAATGTATCTCAAACCCACTATGGCAAAATTCAGCACATTTGGCGACCACAAAGGTTAGGGTTCAATTTAAATCAACCCAAACACCACAAGGTTACTCCAACACCAATGCACAAAAAATCCACAAAGGAATTCATTCATAAAGAGAATAAAAGAAAGAGTTAGTTACTTCATTACACTCACAAAAGAGTCTCACAAAGAAGAAGAAGATAACCCACATATGCCTGCCCTACATAATCTCACAAACCATACATGCTTACAAAAATAAAGGAGAAAATGATTGCCCCTCTTTCTTCTTACTACCACACTCTTTTACACTACTTATAGAGCAAAATGAGTATGCCACAGAACTCAACCCACTATGAATGCAAACGCATTACACAAAATGATAAGATTACTCTAATTCATGCAATTGCACACATTAAATATATTAAAAGTGTAACATATCAACATTACAATAGAATTAAGTGATCACACATACAGAAAATGATTACACACAAATGCACATGTAGTAATTAGATTTACTCTCAATAAACCTCACACTGGTCACAACTCGACCCAATGGCAACATCCGCCTCACTACTCTCCTTATCTTTCCTTTTATTATCATTCCTAGGATAATCTACTTCGCCATGTCGAAATTTACCGCAATTAAAATAAATTTTACTTTTTGTATTTGTTTTAGACCTACATTTGCTATAACTATTTCATGAAAAACCTTTTTCTTTTTGTCAAATTGAAAAATTACATTTTTTTTTTCATTTGAAAAGTATAATTCAAAATGTGTTGTTATTTTACCAAAAATGCATAGAACACAAAATACAACCAACAACGATCACAAGCAAAGTATCAACACAATTCACACAAAATAGTCAAACGAAACTTTTCTAAGATCGCGTGCAATTCTAATAATGAAAAATTTAATTGGCAACAAATTCACAAAGAATTCAGCACAAATAATTAACAAGTAAATCCTAGATCTAGCAATAGAAAATGATTACCCCTTCACGGTTACCCAAACCTAACTTCATCCCCACACGATGACTTCTAATAAGAAAAATAAATGACTATTCTACACAACAATTTTAAGTCCTATAATGATACCGAGTGGGCTATGTCTGAAGGTCCGTAAATATCGAGCGTTGTGAATTCACCGCTTTAGGGTTATCACTATTCGTCTTTAAACTTCCGTCAACTGTGGTAACATGAAACAACACTCGACACCTAAATGTCTAGGGTAAAATCGTCCAATTTTCACCGTATTGCTAAAAACTGAAAACGGACAACACCTCAGGGTCTGCCTCATCATAGGAAAGAAACTATCATTGAAGTGCACAACCGAAATCATCCCCACACGCCGTTGCGTTGCTGAGAGTGAGCTTCACACGCTGGTGGCACGCGCTGTCACTCGCCACCATGCGCGGCACCTTAAGCACTGCCTATGTCTGTAGATCACGACTGTGGTCTTGATTTCTCCAAATAGTTAGTCATTTGGCTAGAAAATATAAAAACAGTTCTGGTAGAGATGATTTTCAAACTGTCCAAATTTCGTTTTTTTTTCTACCAATTTTCCAGCCAATTCTAGCCATTTTCCAGTCGGTTTTGGCACCCAAAAATCACATATTTCTCAACACAACATGCTCTGACACCATTTGTTGTCAAAATCTCCAAGAAATATTGATTCGGGCACAGAAAAACTAATCAAACGAACACCACTTGACAAGCTCGACCAAAACCAAACCAACACTTTGGTTACCACAAGTTCACCTTACAAAGGAGACTCTAATTATGGTGGTATTAGCAATCCACAAAGGTAGGAAGAAGAAGAAGAAGAAGAAGAAGAAGAAGAGATAACAATGGTTGAATCTCACTCAACCCCTAAGGCTCTTAACTGCCTCTCTCTTTTTACTCCTCTCCATTGCTACAATACAGACACACACAAGGAGAAAAAAGACTGGGAGAACTGTCAATTAAAAGCAAGTAAATGGACCAACATATATCCAAAACCACACACTAATAACCCAACCCAATAGCCATTACTTGGGCCCTAAAGACTGCTGGTCATTTTCAGATCGAGCCAAGTCCATGTCCGAAATCAGTTTTAAATTATCGCTATGATTTATTGGATATCAAAACCCAACATCAACATCATCAAATTCAGTATATTAACACACCATATTGTTTCTTCTATTGACAAATCACTATTTTCTTACCGCGATTGGGTGGCCTTGTGATTCTAATTGATGTTGCCTGAGATTGAACTTTGTTATTAGAAATTTAGTAGATATGACATTCTAAAGGATAATATTATTTAGAAGAGAACCTGTGATTGGAAAACAGAAGGAATACTGTGATGCACATGCATTACATGGATAAAGATACCAGCTGATTAATGTATGGAGGGTAAGGGCTATCATGTTGCCATTTATATGTGATCATACAACCCAAAATGTTTAAGAATATAAGCATCTAATGATGTAAGTTACACTATTTCAAAATTTGGTTGGCAATAATTTCTTTTCGTGTTGGCCATATATTTGTAAAATCCTGCTTGAAAGTGCTATGCTCCAATTAGGGCTGCCTGGATTTGAATATTGCATGAATATAGAGATTTTTATATGTTCCTTATCTTTATAGTTCTTTTTATTTATTTACTATATGTTTCTATTTGTATTATTTATAACAATTTTTATTGTTTTCTCTGGGGTGAGATGGTGAATAGTACAGTCCCTGGATTAGGACTAGGCTGTTGGTGCTTCATATGCATTGGCAGTATTATTTAGAAGTCGTATGATTTCCTTAAATATTCTTCAGTTGTGTTTGTTGAACTTACTTTTCATTTTCTTATGCTGATTATTCATATTTTTTATGAAGGAAAATGATCTGGCGATAAATGAGTACAATTATTTGAAAACCATAAACGAATGTCTCAAAGCACAGGTAAGGGGTACATGGATGAAAGGTCTCAATCTTATCGTAAGGAAATATCTTCCAATCATGCTATATGTACATTTTATTTGACATCATTTTTTATATTGTGCCACGTGTCGTAACATGATTAGACAATTAAAAAAAAAAGTACTTTCCCCAACACCTTTTCAATTCTCAAGCAATGTCAACAAAAGTGTACAACATGGAATGTACACATAACATAATTCAATATCTTCAACATTGCCTTTTACATCTATAGATGGCTAAGGTAACAATGGCTGCAACTAAAGAAATTCAAGAAGAGTCAAAATCAACATTGTTGGGTTTTTGACCCAAATTAGGTTGGATTTTTTTAAAAATATTTTTTTCTTTTCACGTGTTTTTATTGGGAAAATATTGTTTTCTTTATTTCACGTGATTTTTAATCTTGTTTCTAATTTTGTGGTATTTCTAGGGTTTGGCATGCACACCTATAATTACTAGACTATTTTCACAAGTTTTTGTATTACTGAAATATAGAATAATTATGTAGACACAGTTATTATATTTGTTTTATCCATATTAGTCAATTGAATAAAATACTTAATTCCTCTACCAATTAATTATTTACTGTTTATTTTGTTGTTTGTTTGCGATTATATACTTCATATTGTTTTATTTTTCAACAAGTGATATTAGAGCTATTGAATGTAATTTGTTTAAGATTTTTGTTATTGATGTAAGCCATGAAGTATGAAATTTCGCTATTGAATCGCAATACAAGATTCTTGTTGTGACAAGTGAAGATGCAAGGTACACTCGCGCAAATGAACTTAGATGACACGTTATTGGGATTTGACAAAATGCCCACAACTTGGACGATAGAGGAGAAACAATGGAAGGACCGAAAGGTACTTTCACAGATCCATCTCCATCTCTCTAAAATATTCTTCATGACATTTTGAAGCAGAAAACGACAGTTGCGTTGCGGTTGAAGTTAGAGCAATTGTGTATGACTAAAAGTCCGACAAGTAAATTACATCTGAAGTAGATATTGTATTCTCATCGTATGGTAGAAGGCAGATCTTTGAAAGATTATATGGATGTGTTCAATTAGATCGTCGCTGATTTGGAAATATTGGAGGTAAAGTATGATGAAGAAGATTTTGCCTCAATACTTTTGTGTTCGTTGTCCGTTTCATTTACTTCATTTAGAGACATAACCTTGTATAGCCGTAATACTCTCACTATTCAAAACACATATGATATCTTATTTAAGAGAAGATGAAGCATCTTGTTGGATTTGAGGCTAGAGTTGGAGAATGCCTTATTATTCATGGTGATCGGAGAAAAGGTAAGTTGATGACAAATTTCAATAATCAAGATTGTTATTATTACAAAAAGAAAGGACATATTAAGATGGGTTGCGACAAATTATAGAACAAAGGTAATTTGACTGCAAATCATGGAAAATAATCAAATACTTCAGACGAAACAAACATAGCCGATAACTATTTGAGTGATAGATGCTTTGACAATTTTTGATATGGAATCCAAACCTGAAGTGGAGTGGATTTTGGATACAACTTATGCGTTCTATGTGTCACAATCAAGATTTGTTTGAAATATATGAAACGGTGACGCAATGTGTCGTTGTTATGGGTAACAACGAACCTTGTCGGGTGTTGGTATTGGTAGAATAAGATTGAAACTAGTGGATAGAACATGTAGAATACTTGATCACATTCGACAAATTCCAAAATTGAAGAAGAAACTCATTTATTGAGCACTCTTGATTCAAAAGAGAACGTGTTCTTTGAAAGAGGAGGAGTTTTGAGGGTTCGGGAGGTGTTCATGTTGTATTGGAGGAACATAAGATGTCTCAATTATACATTTTACAAGATCGAGTAGAATTTGTAAAGAAAAGTCAACACAGATTTAGTACCGTGGTGGAGATTCGGCTTGGTACTGTACTTTTTGGAGAACCCGATGTTTAGGTTCATGCATTCGTGTTGCATACCGTGGAAGAGGAGTATTTTTGGGTTGGAGAAAGTTTGGTTCTTGTCGAAGAGTTCAGATTTTTCGTTGCAGTCAGATTTATTTTTCTAGTGGAGAGATTTTGGAGTTTCGTTCGCTGCATCGGAATTTGTATCAAGGTGGAGATTATTGGATTTTTGTCCCAAATTAGATTGAATTTTTGAGAAAATATTTTTTCCTTCTTTCCATCCGTTTTCATTGGGAAAATATTGTTATATCTATTTTAAGTGATTTTTGATATTATTTCTATCTTTGTGGTATTTTTATGGTTTGACATGCACCCCTATATATACTAGACACTTTTTACAAGTTTTGTATTATTGAAATATAAAATAATTGTGTAGACACAATTATTGTATTTGTTTTCTCAATATTGGTTAATTGAATAAAATACCTCGTTCCTATGCTAATCAATTCTTTATCTTTTATGTTATTATTTGTTTGCGATCATATACTTCATACCATGTCATATATATATTACCTCGATCCATTTTATTTCCCAACAAGCACAGGCTGAGAAATCTACTTCTGTATCAAGAACCCTTCATGTTTCAACCAACCTTTTGGAGTACCCGTCTTTTGGCCTCTAATTGGTCCACCATCGGAACATCCGAGTACAATGTGCATCGCTTGCTGATGCTGCCATGTCATCGCAACTTCCTCTTCGATTGAGGGATTTGTTGTTTTTACATCCAGAACAAGATAACTCCACGAGTCTTGATGAGCCAGGAGCTCCCATATTTGTATACCCTATACCTTAGATGTTTCCTTTTCTCACTCATAGTAGTACGCTTAATTTAGAGTCAGCCCTTAGTAACAAATAAAATGAGAAGTCACCCAGTTGCCAATGCTGTACATGTTCCTCTTCAGATACTCTGGTGAACGCAGAAAAACCACAAGTTGCTGACGTAAAAAAAGAAGCCAGAAGCTTCTAGTTCTATGCAAACCATATATGCAGACAGTATCTATGGAGCCAGGTTTAGTGTTCCTCCAGATGGTGGTGATCAGCAATTGGGGCCTCAACTTGAAGGGGCTATCCTTGTTTCTGCATCACCAAGTTGTACCAGGGCCCAGGTAAACAACAAATTTTAGATGTATAAGTGCCTGGGTAGAGGATTCTTTTGACGTCGAAACTCTTTCTTCTACCCCTGAGCGCATGGTATATATTTTACACGCTTTGTCGGACTCTAAAAAATTGATTATCTTTGGTCTAGTGGGAAGTCGAAGGATAACATTGCATCAACTGAGTCAGGAGGAAGATGAAGGAATTGTGAAAACTGAAAAATCTCCATTGCTGTTGTACAAGCAATAAATATTCTTGCAAGAGCTGGTGAAAAATACAAGGACCATAATATGTTTCAGAAAGACTTCATTTAAGAGGCTTTTATATTTGAAATTTAGATGTTTTATGTCCATATTCTTGGTTGGATGGCCAGTTTAAATCTCTATCAGGTAAATACATCGTGCTTAACTAAATAGAAGGCTATCGTTGATGATATTTTGGTACAAATGCCTTTGTATTTTCATATTAGTTGAGTAGTTTAACATTGTATTACATGTGGATGATTTCCTAAGCTGTCAACAATTTGTATGAGTCTTTGATTTTTTACTCCAGCGTCGTTGGGTAATTTAACATTGTACTATATGTAGCTACTTTCATAATCACAATGTTCCATAGTCTATCATATATAATATATTTTGGCGTTTAAAGAATAATAACAAAAGCCAGTAATCTGAAGTTGGACGATGACATTTGGTTTGCGTCTCTTTTCATTTTCATATTATGTAAAATTATGTTTTATTTGTAATTATCCAATCAATGTGCTTGAAAGGGCTTCACATCATATTCTAATTCGAAAAATACAAGTAGTTCAATGAAAAGCGATCAAATTGCTTTGCATTGGGTATATTTGCAGAAGCATGAAAATGTATTAAAGCAAAGTTCTATTTGTTGTCATACAGAAGAGAATAGGACTCCTAACATTATGCTTGGAATCACTTCAGACTAATCTTCTAGAGAGAAACCATGAACTCGCCTGAAGAAATTTGCCATTCACCATCACTTTGAAAGATCTCTTGAAAGTCAGAATTTTTGGTACGACTGTGATAGAAAGTCCATTTGGAGACCTAATACTTGCCTGAGAGACCGATTTTCCATAGTCAACATTAGTCATATTACGATAAAATACCTCAGAAAAAGAAGATTGAGAATTGTTCATATAAACATGCATGGTTGGATAGTTTAGGCCATCTACTCCTTTTGCTTTAGGGAAGTTTGAGCAATTGTACTTTTTGTTGTCGGTTAACATTGCAATAGTTGAGCTGTTGGTGTATCCTTATTTATAGATGAAGCTAATGTAATCATCATGTTGAATGTCATAAACTAGACCAGGGTGCAATGCTACTTTTGGATTTATTTGGCCAGAACCGGATGCCAATTATGCCTCATCTGGTCTGATCTTCATGTTTTTTGCTGCAACAAACATGTCAAATTATAGTAAAAAAATAAATGTATAGAGGACATAATTCAAAAGCTCTCAAGAACCTCAACCACTTCGGGGACTTACCGGTGGTCATTAGAGCAGACTTGATTGCAGCAACGGACCAATCAGGATGGAAGGATTTGACATAGGCAGCTACCTCGAAACATGAGGGCAAACCATTGATGTATCGGATATAATGTTGAATTTCACAACCCTTTCGTCAAATGGATCCCCTGATATTGTCGTCCATTGCGAATAGGCCGCCAAAATATCAAGCCTCGGCGTAATAATATTAGGCTATAGGATGACAAACTCAGTAAGAACCTATGACAGAAAGAACATGTTGATTACAAGGAAAAATTTCTTTACCTTGAGGATGTTTGAACTCAATGTCTATGGACCTCTTGATGAAAATGAAACTATGAAAGGTGCTGTCATGTTTGCAGTTACCGTTTTGGATATAATAGCTTGCGCGTTCCCAAAATAAGAGTACTCAAGAATATGATGACATTTTAACAACATGGAAAAATATGACAAATGAAAATAATATGATGAACCTAGTTGAATTGATGTACTTATCAATCTTTGCACCATCTTTAATACTGACAAATGTTCCTGGTATCAGGTTAGGATAGGCAGCGTCTATGCTATAATCAGACATGATAATCCTAGCTCTACCTAGCTCATCGACGATGGTGTCCTGACCCAAATATCTTATGCAATACAAAATTTTTCCTTTCACTTTATTCTGACTTAGTGTCCCATATTTGCAGGCACCGTGACAAAAAAATCGACTATATAAGTGTCTATTAGCATTAGTCGTTTGGTAAAAAAATTCAAGATGAATACCTGGCGTTGCCAAATAGATCTCTTGCAATATTTTGGTCGTGTGCTCTATTCGTTAAAGAGTACATACTTTCATTTGTTTCAAATGTATTGATCGCATTACCCTGAAAAGATAAATTAAACAGTATATAAGAACTATGGATGAATGATTGAATTCATAGAGAAAGTAGAAGGGACATATGGTAAATTTTTCTCCATTTCCTAATGTAATAGGGGTTTCAAATCGTCAGTCGATGCTACTAGCAGCCACAGTTAAGATCCATGGTGCAACATTTTCTACTGTTGAAAGTACATGTCTATCATTTCTTGCTGCACATGAAGTTAAGATTCCCTTCTTCATGGCATGGAAGGATCCAATGGCAATTGGATCTTCGAAGAAATCCCGAGGGTACCCTCCTAATGATAACGATATGATATGTCCATGTCCGTGCATCCCAAAGTCCAACATATTTTGTATAGCAAGACGGGCTGATGGCACTCCACCTCGAGCATTACCTTCGCAATACCATATAAGCTTGCACCATGTACAATATTTCTTGTAGTAGTTGAGGTAGTGTGGCTCCCGTGTCCATCCACAGCATGAGACTTCTCTTTCGGTGGCCCATCATTTTGAAGCAGGAAGTACTGCGCACCAATGACTTTGATGTCCAAAGACAAACGACTCACTATCAAATACACTAACAATATTCCCCTAATTGGCCAAGAATAAATGGAACATTAGGGAGACTTACTTGTTGCATCCAGTGAAGTTTCCAGCCATTACACATTTGTCCTTCAACTTAGCAGGAGGAGGTCCATAACCTTTATTATTGAAGTTGGGAGACTGTACATAAATCCCTAGGTAAAAAATGAAAAAAAATAATAAAAAAAAAGCATAAGTCGAAATCATAAAGGGACAAATTTACAAAGCAAATTTCAGTTACCAGTATCTATAAGATCCACATTCATATCACTCTCTTCCTGTTTTTTTTCACTGTCATCGACATTCCAAGAAAATCCTAAGATCTTGTTGTCCGAAGCTTCTGCACTTTGCTTGGGAATACAGAAACAACCCCATCTTTCTCTGGGAAATTAAATGAATATCGAAAGTGAAAATAATTGAAGAAATCTGTAAGAATTAGACGAACTAAATAATTTAGTGTATCAATACATATTCGATAATAATTCCGCTTCACGATGCAGCAATTTTGCCACAAATCCATTAAAGCTCTTTCCTTAGCTATGTATCTTGGAGTTTCTGGCTGTTTCCTAAATGCACAAT
This sequence comes from Fraxinus quadrangulata, assembly GCA_903798255.1. Taxonomy (NCBI): domain Eukaryota; kingdom Viridiplantae; phylum Streptophyta; class Magnoliopsida; order Lamiales; family Oleaceae; genus Fraxinus; species Fraxinus quadrangulata. Next base: position 24,427 of record CAIGRB010111143.1, read on the forward strand.
GCTCACAAAAAATATTTTACTGGTCTTCTGCCCATCAAGAAGTCTCATTTTACTCAACTCTACCATGCTATTCTCACTCATATGTTCGAGCCATATATGCCAAAATTTTATAATTTCATCATCTGTCAAAGAAGAAGTAGAAATTGTTGCATCCCCAATTATTGTGGAACCATGAAAAATGTACAACTGTGTAGAACTTTTATGTCCCTTCATGATAACAAGAGCACCGCGGCTCACCTTCAAAACTCCACTTTTACCAGTGTATCTATAACCCTTTGAGTCAAGTGCACTCAAAGATATGAGATGCCGCTTCAGTTTTGGAACATGCCTTACATCTATAAGTGTTCTGATAGCCCCATCGAACATTTTGATTCTGACTGTACCAATTTCGACAATTTTGTAAGGCGCATTGTTTCTCATAATAACTGTATATCTCGAAACTCCTTCATATGTTGAAAACTAGTCTCTGTTGGGACACATATGAAAAGTACAAGTCGAGTCAAGAACCCATTCCTCATATGGTCTGGAATCCAAGTCAGAAATCACAAGAAACTCTCATTCACTTTGCTCATCTTCCACAACATCAGCCTCTTCTGTATTAACATGTTGCTTCACTTGCTCAGTAGCACCATCAACTTTATTTCTGTTATTCAAGACATAACAATCAACTCTAATATGACCCTTCTTCTTACAATAGTGACATGTCTTCTCAACACGTTTAGATTTCGATCTATCCCTCATTTTGTTTGCCAAGATTCCTATCTTGATTTCTCCCACACACAACCAAGCCTTCAGCATGATTTCCAGATCCTCCAACAAGATACCTCATATTCTCCTTAAATAATAAAGTATCATAGACCTCTAAAAGTTACATATGATGGCGACAGAGAACATAACAACATCAACGCCAAGCCTCCTTGTCATACTTAACCTCTAATATCTCCAATTGACCACGATTTCTTTGAACATAGTTAAGTGATCATCCAATAACGCACATTCAGACATCCAGTGAGAATACTAGTATTGTTTTAAGTGTACCTTGCTGGTCAAGCTCTTTGTCATTTAAAATTGCTCAAACTTCAACTACAACGTAACGACACTTCTCTCCTTTAGAACATCCTTAACAATTATATTTGAAAGATGTATATGAATTTGAGATTGGGTTTTTCGATTCCTACGCTACTTTTCATCCTGCATCCAAGTAACAGATATCCCATCAAAGCCAAGCAAGGCTTTCACCAAATCCATATGCGCTAGAACCGCTCACATCTTCACTTGCCATAAGGTAAATCTCGTGTTTCTATCTAACAACGAAATATCATTCTTCATTATCACCATGCGGAACAATCAATCTCGCCATGATAACACTTTTTATGAATTTAGATCGTAAGATAATGACGATAATGAAATAAACACCAAGATTTATGTGAAAATTCAATACGGGAAAAAACTACGGGTAGAGGAGGAGAAATATACTATAATCAATAGCAGTTGTATTTACAAGATCTCAATACACTCAATTAAAATCTAAAACTCTAAAGATGTTGTATGAATCTCTTTCTATTATGTTCTGTTATGTTATTCTATACAAGTGGTGCCATATATATATAAACATTAGAGAACAAATTGTAGAAGAATATGAATTCAAAACTGCGCCAAAAAATGAAAATGGGCCTGGGCCGGATAAGCTTTTCGCTTGAGCGACAAGCAAGTGACAGCCTCGTCGCTCGAGCAATAGGGTAGCCCCAGACGAGTGACCAAGTATCGAGTTATTTTCTACTGGGCTTGCTCGAGCGTCCAGCTAGTGTCAAGCTAGCGAAAGTGCGAAGGCTTTTTTTTCTGGTCCATAATTTTGATCTCTTCAAAACCACTCCAATTTAGACTTCAATACACACTAGAATTTGGGTCAAACCATAATAGGGTGCATAAATTCGACCATCGTGAGTATGTGCTGAAATGTTGAGTTGAATATTGCAATTGGAAAATCAGAGATTCTAGAATGGACAGAACCAATTCTTTCAAAGTTCGTTATATTCGTAATTTCCATACATATGATTAATTGTACAATTACTGTTCTACATACCACAGAAAGACTTTTATGTCAATTCTTATGTTGCGTGCATCATACCACTTGGAGATCATGTTCAATGGAAAGTAGATAATTATAATTGCCATGATGCCATTTTGCCTCCAAGATCAGAGGGACAAACAGGCAAGCCAAAGATGACAAAGAGAAGATCAAGGTTGGAATTGTTACAAACAACTAGGTGTGGAAGGTGCAAGGGCATGAGGCACAATAGGAGAACGTGCAAGCAACCTTAGATTCTTAGTGATGTACGAAAACAAAAATGAGCTGCAGATGACTAGATTATCAAGTTTTCCATTTACCATTTTGATTATACTTCTACCATTGCCAAATTTTTCAATGTTTAATATTCTATGATTTGTATTCGATTCTATTGTTAATTTGATGATTCATTTGCATTATATTGATTTATTGGATCGTACGTACCGTAATATTTGATTTTGCATTGGTGGATTAAGATAAATTGGTACAATCAAGTACCCCCATCTTTGCAGTAAAACTTGGTCTTTGCTTGCACGATAGGGCTAAAGCCGATCAAGGATAAAATATTATCTTAATGACTTAGCTTATTGAACGACTGACCTATAATATGTGATCGATCATTATTCAATATGTAAATATTAATATTGCTTAAATCTAAGAAGAAATTCAAATACTGAAAGATTCGGAGAACAAAGCATTGAACCTCCTCAACATACCTAGGGATAATATGTATAACAGTCACCAAATTCTCCAAAACATGAAAAAAAAGATAATCAACCTACGAAAAGAAATATGTCTATCTAACTTCGCATGATCGCAATTTAAGATCGTCCATTGACGCTAACATTTCGAATAACTATACAAAAGAAGACAATGATGTGTAATGGAAATTTTTATTTTTCAGTTTCTAGGTTGAATGGTGATCGGGTGATTGGGGGGTAAATGAGACGATAATATGGATGACTTGTGGGCGTGTTTGGGGGTTTGATTTCCGCTTTTAAAGAATTATTTTAGGGACCGTGTCTATATTTGTCATTTCCATTTATACTCCTTATTTTGACGTAAATTTGGTTAATAAATTGTAGTAATGTAAAAAAAATAGATTTTTTATTTGGGAACAATACATAAATAAGGTATTTACTTTCACCCATTTCAAAAATACAAAAACAAGTTTCAAATTTCAAAAATCAAGTTTTTTTAAATTTTTATTTATGAAATAATAATTATTAAATCAATTTATCATTAAATATTTAATTCTAATATAATATAATTAA
>CAIGRB010111162.1:7896-39608 GCA_903798255.1 Fraxinus quadrangulata
CTACCAAATCTGACGGGAAGAAGAATTAGCAAGATATATACGTTCACACATATATTATAATGTAAATATGTATGTGTTTGGTATGTATGCATGCTGACCAGTTCCTGTCTATTCGACTATTAGTTGAGAAAACATTCTTAATAATTATATTCATAATATTGATATTTTGTGGACATGAAGAGTCCTCACCAACCATTGGGTTACTGTCTGTAAGGGACCAAACCATTCAAGCGATGTAATGTAACACTATTGGTGTTAAAACACAACCATACGTGCATATGTGGTAGCACGTAGTAGGTAGTGTCATAACATCATATTTAATTGGACTTATGATTTAATGCCTCCTACATGTCACGTAGGATGTTTTAGCACCCATTGTACTAGATATCATTAGTCAAACTATCCACCAATTTCGTCCACTTTATCATTAAATTAATGACGTGTATTTAACGATGTTATATAATTTCATAGTATTTGACAATTAGCATTTAACACATCCAAGACTTTTGTTCCTACACTATAATGGCATCACTTGTGGTGTAAAGAAAAGAAGAGTAATGTCATTTATCTAGTGGGTGGTCTAATTATGATTATTGGTCTCTTTTTTTTTTCATGTTATATTAATTAGTTTTTAGGTTAGGCATCCAATTTAGAAAAGTCAATCACAGCTTTGTTACTAATCTATTCAATTATTCATTTTTGGTTCATTAAGACTAATCTTCACTAAATTGAAAATAAACTATCATTCTTTTAAGTTAGTTAATGCAATATTAGTAGAAACAATGGAGGAATATATCAAAATTAAGGAAGAGTTGTGATTGATAGGTCCTTGTTTGATTTTGCTAAAAATCAGATATTTAGTAGATTGCGATAAAAGATGATTAAATTTGTAGTTTAAAAGTTGATAAAAGTTACGAGTTCCATGAAAAGCATTGAGTTAATTTGCAGTTTATCAATTTTTTTAGCTAATCGAAACATCATGACTAGCATTGAGTTAATTTGATTGATATGTGATTGTTAAGAATGTACTTGTTTTGGATTTTTCATTAAATATGATGGAAATATATGTTTTTCTTTGTGAATTCTGCAGGTGCTCAGATGAAAAGAACCCAAGAAGAAAACCCTACAAATTCTCAAACCAAAAGCTGAAAGACTTGGGGTTGGAATTTACATCAGTGAAACAGTGTTTATATGACACAGTCAAAAGCCTGCAGGATAAAGGCCACATCCCAATTCCGAAACAAAATGATGAACCCATTCACATTCAGTCTTAGACATAATTTCTTCTGTGTTTGCTGCCATTTTTTTCAACAAAGTGGTTGCTGTGATTAATAAGAGACTGATAGTGTGGAAATTAGGTTAACAACATTAAATTATGTTTTTATTTTTCTTTTCAAAGCATATGTCTTTTCAGAAGTTAATGTATTTTGGATATTCGAATTATGCTTAATGACATAATATTGGATGGATTCATCATGAATGAATGACCCAATCTATTATTTTTCTTAATCAGGAATTTGGAAAAAAAAATTGTAAACGATTTAATTTATAAATAGTAGAAAAATATGGTGAATAAATGTATATTATTTGTGGGTCCATTGAAATTGTAGTTGAAAACGAAATTTGATCAGTAAGTTATAAATTTGCCAACCAGAAATTTAGATAATAAACTAGAAATTGTGAAATCGAGGTCATTTTACAAGTAATTTTTGCGACAAGTTTTTGATATGTTGAATTTTTATAAAGATTTGCATGAGATATTTGTTAAGATTTTGTTACATTTTACGTATATTTGATCACAATTTATGTCAAATTCTCCCCATTTTAGGGATTGCTTCTTAGAGCCTCAATTTCAGCTTGTTAAATAAGAACAATTATTTCAAGTGCTTGGTAGACTTAAAATAACTGCTATCAATAATATCTGACCAATAAATAAATAAATTAAGAAACGGCAAAGTAGTGGTTTTTCGATTTCTAATTTTAGCCTTTTGAATTACCATGATTTATTTGAGCTTTTTTAAGGATATTATTAATTTTTTTAAATAACATATTTTCTTAAAACAAAAACTCAATATTATAATGTGATAAAAATATACACCATAAACGTCCATTTTAGTAATTGTGTACGTAAAAAATTCTTTTGTATACCAAACGATTAAATTCAGATTTTGAGATGTACAAGAATTATGAAATAAATGTATATAAGACACCCAACTGATTGTTCCAAAAACTAATTATTTTTTCAGTACAACTTAAGTGGATTATCTTAAAAGCACAACAATACTAAACTAAGCCCCACTATCTAAATTCCTTGCGGTGAGAGGAACCAAACGACCATGGTTCAAGAATTGCTTGAACTCGATGGATCAAATATAATTGTGACTTGAGACTTTGTTGGATCTCATAGCTGTCTCAATTTTCTATTGATTATTTATCTTTTTAAAGAGTCGATTTGCATTCACTAATTACTCTAAATCTCGAGCACCGTACTTGCATCTTTGAAAAGTATGATTATAATGCTGATGCATCTCATTCTCCAAGTCCTAACCGTCTCACTTGTTCAATATAGTTTCGACAAGCCTTTTCAATGCAAGTCATATTCTCATATCCATCCGCTTCCACAACTGCGGAATTGTAACTTTTGTGTAATGAAATTCCTGCCATATCATTCAATTCAAGCTTCTGTTTCACATTTGCACTGAATTCTCGATTGTACCGATACAACCTAGATTTAGAATGACTTGTTTTATGCTTGTGCTCGAGGGGCACGATGTTAATTCTCCATGTTCCATGATTATTTGAAGACGCATATATCCTCCTTTTACAATCTGTATGACTTGATGGTTGTGGTTTCAAAGTAATGCTTGTATTACTGCTTCTTTGACCTTCACGGTTACATGTAAACGTCACATATCTAACAACTCTATCGTCCCCTTTTTTGAATTCCTTTTTCCTAATTAGAAAATCTATGGCATAAGCATATCCCTTAAAAATCAAACAGCTCTTTTTCATTCATAAACATTATACCCACCTCAGGCACAATCTCTCCATCTCCTCTAACGTTTCTTTTTCCACATTGTTGATATTGTCTGCAACTATCTCATTATCGGACTACACAAAAGGATCTTCATTCACGTCTTCCATAATTTCGTGGTCCGCGACCATGTAAATGGTAACGTTCAGAAAATGAAAACTAATAACAGCACAATAACTAGATGGATATACAGCAGAATTACAGCACAGTAAACCAATTTGTAATTACAGTACCAAAACCAATTCTAACTACAACTGGGAAACCAATCACAAACAATAACTAAGACTGATTTTTTACAGCATAATCCAAAATGTGAAGAGAATGTATCAATATATTAATTTTCCTCGATTTCCTATAATGCATTTAACGAAATACTGAAATTTTACAGCATAATCCGAAATGTGAAGAGAAATTTAACGAAACATTACAAATTCAAAATGTACAATACTAAAGAAATCTAGAATATTGAAGTTGGCTCTCTTGGTTAATCACCGTTTGTGGGCAAGATTCTAATTCAATCGCAATTTACAGTCTTTTTTGGAACAGGAAATCAGTTAAGGTGGGGGGTCGAACGGTCAAAGAAAACGAATTTGGACTTATTTTCTCGATTGCCAGAGCTAAAAACTTTCTCCACCTTTAAAGCCCCCTTTCTCAGTTTTCTTCTCACGTGTACTGATTTTTTCGAATGGGAAATGCACAAGTCGAACTAGAAATCAGCTGAGGTAGTCTGTCGGAGAAGACGAACTTGGAATGATTCCGTCAGAGAAGACGAATGGGAAATCAGCTGAGGCGGACTAATTTTGTATGTCGGAAATGTGTTCTCAATGTTTCTAGGGCTCTATTTTGGGGAAAACCAATTGTGCGTGTATAAGGTATAAATCTCTCTTCCCCCATTTTTTTTCTTTTTTTTTTTTTTGGCAACGCATCGATTTTTTGAAATTCTGTAATGCCTATGTGAAAGACTGTCTGTACGCTTACAATTATTCTAAGGGCTGTGCTATGACATGTCTATTATGGGCACGACTGTGTACCATAATATATACATAACATTTTCCTTATTCTAAACTCATTCACACTCAGTCGGACTTATAATTTCTTGAATTAATCCCCATGTACAAGGGATTAATTCACATGGGCTCACCATGTCACTCACATAGTAGGCCCCATAATGTATTAAAAAATATTATGCGTGGTTCCCACATGTGTGAGTGCTCTGTAAGGGACCTATTTCACACGCCCCTGTATGTGAAGCATGATTATAATTTCTTATATATTTGCTGTTGTAATTAATTATAAGAGACGGATAATGTGAAAATATTTTCTTTTTCTTTTTCCTTTTAAAGCAAATGTATTTAAAAAAGAAGATAATGTACGATTATTTGAATTATGCTTTTAATAACATAATATTGGATTCATCTTTCGACTATTAGGATGAATATTATCCTCCGTATGAAAAGAATTTAGAAACGATTTATTTATAAATAAATATAAATGTGTGGTTAATAGTATTTATGGATTCATTAGAATGAGAAATAAAATTTGACCAATTAATAAATGATTTATAATTTATAAATTAGAAATTGTGAAGTTAGGGTCATTTCACAAGTTGCTTTTATGACACATTGGGTAAGTTGGTTTTTTTTTTGTCTGATTTCACTTATGTACAATCACATTTTTTCTAGCTATATATTGCATATCAGATTCTCTCTAATTTAGGGATTGCTGTCACGTCCACATGTTATACCTGTCAAATAAGCAAATTATTTTAAGTGTTTTGTAAACTTAAAATTTCTCCCTCCTAATGTACACCAAGAATAACCCTTACCCAAAATCCTTTCACGACATTGCTCTCTCCTAATTACACGATTCTCCATTCTTCCCATTCATGAATAATTTGAATTTATTTGACATCCTTTCTCTATTATATGGATGCAGAAATTGAAAAATCAAAATTGATGCTAGTCTAATGTATATGAAAGATAATATAAATTTATTTGATAATCTTTTTCTATTATATGAAAATGGAGAAATTCAAAATTCGAAATTGAAGCAAGTCGAATATAAATTATTTGAATTTTGATACGTATGAATATTTTTATTTTAAAATTCCTAAATTTTGAGATCTAATAGATATTAGTATATTTTATAAAATAATATATTGTATTAAAGAAAAACTCAATATTATAATTTATGTTACACAAATGAAAATATACATCATTACAATTCATGTCAATTTTAGTAATTGTTACGCAAAAATAAAGTTTTTTTTTTTATCACATGCTAAAATACATATTTTGAGACGTACTATAATTTTGAAACAAAGGTTTATCAAATACCCAATTGATTGTTCCAAAAGCTAATACAATTAAAAGCTAATTCTCTTAAACCACAACAATATCAAACTAAGTTTTATACTCCCTAAATTTCTTGCGGTGAAAGGAACTAAATGACTATGGTTGCTTAAACTCGATGGAATATCAAAATATAATTGTTGACTTGAGACTTTGTTGGATCTCATATTTAGCCTTCTCGATCCTCAATTGATTATTTTTCTTTTTGAAAAAGTCGAATTTGTATTTTTGTAACCCCTACTTACTCTGTAGTCAAATATTGAGTAACATGAGACAATAGTAGTTTCACATCAAATCAACCATGCAAATTGCAAAGTATGAACTAGATTGTTAATAATTTTTCGTCAACTTGATTATACTTAAATGTCCGATTAAAATCTTTTCGCTAAAAAATAAAGCAAAAAAAAAAAAGAAAATGATACTTTTAGAATTATGCTTTGATGCCTCTATTGATAAAGTGGAGTGGGTTCATAAAATAGAAAAGTAAAGAAGAAGGTTCATGGGATAGGATAATATAAAATACTAAAAAAGTAGGAAAAAAAATCATGGGATAGGATAATATAATGTACTAAAAAAGAAGGAAAAAAAAGAGGATAATGTAATGAACATAAATTGGGGTTGGTGTTCATTATAGGTTTGATTCACAGCCTCATCTCTTTAGGAAATTTTTTTAAAGTGGATTTGGTATCACAAAAGTTTCAATGTGACGGTCTTAAATGTACATGTTGTAGGATTGCTTACTTAAATCACTCGAATATATATGTACAAAACTATATTGTTTAAGATTAGGCACAAGGAGCGGGAACACAATAGAAGTAACTAATTTTGGAGAAAAATCAGAGTTAGGTTTTAGACTTTGTTGAACAAGGCATTCAGTTTTCGATCTTTAAAATGGAGCATTTAAGTTCACAATCTTTTACACTTATAGCATTTAGGCCTCTGATGGATAGAAGTCGTCTGTTTAACCATTAAAAAGTCAAATCCTATGTTAAAAAAATTATTAAATATTTGTGTGGAATTAAATAAGGAAAAAAAAAAAGAACTTGGTCCCTGCACTGGAAATGTAACCTATAGAATATTCTCTCTATTTTATTTTATATTAAGATCCAAATTTTCCATTAAAAAAAAATCTAATTTTTTTTGAAAGTATGTGTAACAAACTTATTAGAATAGAAAGAATAAAAAACAGAATTTTGAGAATAAAAAAGATTAAAAGTAAGTACGAGATTAATAAACTTTTTAAGAGCATTTTTGAATGAATCGTTCCCTCAATGTATTCGGTTTGTCTTGGGGTCGGTACTAGGCACAACTCAATTTCGCCGTGTCCAACTCAAATAACATTGCTTTCCATATGCTGATTTCTTCCCTTAATTTTCAGATTTACTCTTCATTCATTTGAATTTATCAGACCATAACCTCATTTATTTTCTCAAAAAAAAAAAAAAATTAAAAAAATCAGATTTTCAATTCCAAATCATTGCAATACTAGACCACCTCCAGGCCACTACATACCACCTCCAACCATTTTCACCTCCCAATGTTAACGCAAAAAGTTCTGCGTTACAACGCCTAATTAAATTCGATTACTTTGTCGACCAGGTGCATTAACTAAATTTAGAGCGTTGGATTATCAACACAAAGTTCTTAATGATATTCATCATTAATTGTGATTATCACCGTAGTAGTGACCCTGTGATTCATTGTCCAACGCAATTGTGATGCATTTTAATATATTAAACAATGAATTAGGAGTAGAGTACAACTTAGACCATTCAAAATCACAACTGATGATCAATTACATCATTCATTTTAACATCATGTTTTGGTAAAAAGGAATAAAAATAAAGAAATTTTGCTCGAGGCGGAGTTGGGTCAATGAGTAGTGAATTTTTTGAGCTTGAGTTTTGGTTTTGATTGAGGGAAGAAATGTTAAAAAATTAGATATTTTCTATAGAAGAATTATGGAAGTAGAGTCATTTTCTTCAGTGTGCATCAGAGATTTGTTGTCGTGGATGGCCAGTGGAAAATAGGGCAATAAAAGTAACAAAATGTGTTACGGTTTGTTGCTAAAGGTCACACTAGATTCAAATGACACACGACGGTGGTGAAGGAGGTGGATTTTGATGGGGTTTGCGTTAGAGTCAAGAATCAGAGATGGTTTATTTAAAATGTAACATATCACATAACATAAGATGTGACACAAAAATGTAATACAATTTTTTGTTTTTTTTAATCAAAATTTGTTAGTAACACAATCTGTTCACTTATCTCAATATTTTTATATATATATAGAAAAAAATTAAAATAAGTACTTGAAAACTTTAAACAATGTTGCAGAAAAGAGTTTATTTTTTNGCCACTATTCGCAAATTAAAATTCCTTTGTAAAGAATAGAGGAAGGATGAAGATGATATCCTTGAATATCTGTGTGAGAAATTCTGTGAAGGTGAAATAAAAAATTTTATTCGTTAGATATACACAATTAACAATATGATCGAACTTTAAATAGTTAGATGAATTTTATAAGCTAGATCCTATCCAAAAATGTGGGGGTAGGATTGTTGTTCGCATAATATTCTCAATTGAAATTCGGATAAACCCCATGACTTTTGGGGGGTGGCATTGCTTTCTTAAAATTATAATTTTGTATATTTGAAAAATAGTTGAAATGATAAATTGCACTATGGTGAACACCTTGTTAAACTTTAAATGTGCACAATGTTGGAAATTAGATATCCAATGCAAGGATATAAAATTTACTAGTAAATGTGTTTTACTATTGATAGTGGGAAGCATGATGGCTTCGAAGATTTTGGAGGGATTTTTTGTTAGTGATATTTTGTTCATGTTATATCATTGATCGAGAATAACTAGGTATAACATAGAATGGTACAGAATGTCGTGTATAATTGTTAGTCTTGAAATATATGTTGTGATATAATACCATTCGCAATTACTTTCAAATGGAATAATACTGATTGTTTTATTGAAGAATAACCTATCATATTCATTTACAAATGAGTTATATAGAGGGCGTGTATTATGAATCGAGAAAAATGGGTGTAAAGACAAAACAAATAGGTCAGCTTAATGAAAACCTAACTTGGCGATTAGAGATGTACGAGCTATTCAATAGGAAAACTAATTATAATTAATTCAATAAAAAGCACTTCAAAGTTTAAACTCTTCCCAATTGATATGATGCGAATAACTACTACCTACAAAAGATTGGTTAGGTTAAGCTATACTTTTAGCAATGACTATATCTTGTAAACAGTAAAAGTGAAGTATTGTTTATTACTCTTAATAGAATATCACCTATGTGAGTGCAAACTTAGCCTACTCTATAAGAATTAACTTAAGTTAATTCTCTAGCACACTTACAGAACCTAAGAAGGTTCAAGGCCGAAATAATGAACACAACAGAGAATCAAAATTTGGTACGAGAGATAATGTGTTTGATCTACTATCTAGACTTACAATAATAGCTGACAGTTTAAAATGTTATGTTCACTAATTAGCCAAGTGAGTTGGATATATTCTTACTAAGAAAGGTTCAAAGCGAAAGTTACTGATCTTGATGCATTATATTTCAATTGTACCCTTCTTTATCTTCCTTATTATGAGTTGACTTCTTCCATTCATGTGGGAGATTATTGCAACTTATGGGTATATAAAAATTAAAATGTGTAAATTGGAAAAGTCTTCGATAGGTGCAATCATTGGGTGCGACTCTTCAAGCGCAAAAGATGCATACGAAAAGTTAAGGCCTTTTGACAATGTGCAATCTAGACTATCAATCATGAAATGATGCGATCTAATGGTTAAAATTATTTTACACCAAAAGACACGACCATTCAAAAAGAAACATGAAATCTAAAAATAGGAGCCTTCTAATTTCATTTTTTTTCACTATAAATCAATTCCAAATAATTGATTTCTAAATCTTTCTTTCTCCAAATTATGTCAAAATAATTTTCAAATTATTTTTAAGTTTTGTGTTCGATATTTAGTATTTGATATTTTTCCATTCCAAATGAATACAATCGAGCGTTGGTTCGCCAGATAAACATCTATTTGATCCTATTAGCAATAGTGCAGGGGGTGAGATTTGTTTTAAGGAGATTTGTATTTGCATATCTCGCTTCACTTCACTTCATTTCATTTTCTTCTAATTTTACATTTCAGTATGTCAATATTTTACACTTATCTTATTTTGATAGGTCAAAATTCTATTTTATATTTTACACGTGTAACTCACAATTTTATCATCATTGCATGCACGTATTTTTTATTAAATGAAGATAATTCATGCGCCAATTTATCAAACAAAAATCACATTTGTTGTTGATATGTTTACAGCCTTCTTGGAGGAAAATTTGAATCTAGTTTCAAAAAAAAGTAAAGCTGATCCTTTTTATGAACTGCTTGAGTAGTTTTGGAACACTCAAAATAATTTTACAGGTTTGCCAATAATTTTATGGTTGAAATTGTAGATGTTTCTCAAGCCCTCTTTGAAGAGTCCGACATGAAAACTTAAATAGACTCTTTACTGATCATCATAAACCTGCTTCCCTACACATATATACAAATCTAGAAAACATGATTCTATAAGTATGCTCAACCTTACCCAAGAAAGGTGATCGAACAGTCACTAGTTTTTGAAAGCATAGTATAAAATTTTTCCCTTAGATGTATTTGACTAACCTTAGAGTGATAGACCAACATGTAGGGGACTCAAGTGGTAGTGGTAAGTGGAAAAATGATAGTATTTAAAGGTTATACCTGTCCTTTCTACTTTCACATTCTTGAAAATTTTGATCATTCTATACTGTATGGACACCACATATCTCCACATTGATATGATATTGTCCACTTTGGACCCAAACCCTCATGGATTTGCTTTTAAACTTTACTCCAAAAGGCCTCATACCAATAGAGATATTGTCCATACTTATAAACCCATGATCCTCCTCACTTCTAGCCAATGTAGGACTTTGGTCGCACACCCAATCCTTCCCTCACTCACAGGACCACCGAGCCTCCCCTCAAACGATCATCCATCTGTCCACTCTCTACCATCTAGGATTCTCCACTCTCCTCTTCACCGTGTTGGGGTCAGGACACGTCCATGAAGCAACCGAAGAGCACTACCTGACTCGAGAGCTTGCTCTATCCAGGTCAACTCATCTTCATCGTATTAGGGTCAGGACACGTTCATGAAGCATTCGGAGTACACCGTCTGTCCAATAGAGCTCATCTACGGATCCCATAGCGAGCAAACCGAGGCTCATCACTTTCGTTTGGCATTCCGAAGAATTTATCCATGAGGCTAAGTTTGGGGCTTGGCTCTGATACCATTTGTTGGACTATAGACACCACATATATCTACATTTGTATGATATTGTCCACTTTGAACCTAATCTCTCATGGATTGCTTTTGGGCTTTACTTCAAAATGTTTCATACTAATGGAGATATTGTCCATACTTATAAACTCATGATCCTCCCAACTTCTAGTAAATGTGGGACTTTGGTCGCACACTCAACATTAGAGTTTCTATTTTTCAATATATTTTAATTTTCTTTATGTTCTAACATCAAAATATATATATATGTGTGTGTGTGTGTGTTTCTCGCCAAATAGGTTATAAGGATATAGATAGTTTTTACAACGTTACTAGACATTTTTATTTACTAATTCAGTCGATTATGTAGAATGTGACTACCAATTGAATTCTTAATTTAAAGAATATAGTTTTATTAAATTATACTACGAAATTCAGGTCAAAAGTATTATTCAATATTGTTCCATTTCTAGGTGAACTAATTTTGTAGTCCAACCGGCGTGATCTCACCACTTCGTGCATCGAGACACGTGTGCATGAATGAATTATGATTCAAAGATTATAATAAATTGTGAATGATATCAAGTGCAAATTTTCAATGGAAACGGCCATAGATTCAACAAAATCCGATACGCTATTTGTTGGCATCAATATTGATACAAATCCTTAGATGTTCGAAGAGTATAAGTCAATTTTGACAAGACATTTATCTGACATGAACACTTATCTAATAGCAATGTTCGTACAACATAAGTAATTGGTAAAAATGGAGAGGATTCTCGACCAATGGTTCTCTACCTACAAGTTGGCATAGGCCATTGAATCAATAGCAATAAGCGCTATTTGACCCTTTTTTTGTTTCGAAACCTTTCGATTGAGAGACAAAAGTTAAAGGAGCGAATGAGAACTATGCAATCCTATGTATTAATTGCCATTTAGCCAAATTATTGAAAGCTTGGCGAATGAGTTTTTTTTTGTCTCTTCCGTATAATTAGTTTCTGAGATGTTAAAAATATTTTTTCGCTTGACATGCATTTTGATTAAATAACTCACGAATCATCTAATAAAAAAAATCCTTTTGTAGTCAATAATTTATTAACAAAAATTGATAAGAAATTTTTGAAATAAAAAACAAATATTTGTAAGAGTTAAGACGATTATTTCACAATGGTCTAAACAATAATAAAACTTCTTTTAAAAGCTTATGTTAATAGATATGAACTATTTTTTTCGTAAATTTTTATCTTCAAAGTGTCAAATCACATGTAGATAACTCGATTCATTCAAAAGTATGATGCTACATATTTTTAATAAATAAATGACGACAAGACTAATTAAGAATTATTGTTTGATTTGATTCAGAGATTAATCATATGCATAGATGATTAAATGGATCCCGTATGCCCGTATTGGTACAACAAAATTCAAAATGAATTTTTGTTATTTATGGTTTCAATCAAACTTCAATTGCTATTGTTGATTTGCCAGGACCCCAATCATGCAGTTTGAGGTGTAAGTGCACTCTGAACTTGCCAAGTGTTACGCTTTGTATTGTTGTACCTTGACGGAGGTGGAGGCTTTGGACCCACCATGCATGGGTTTGATTGTTCCGTAATAATCTTGTTCTCTAGCAATCACTCAAAAAGGTTCCTTGAGACTTTGAACTTGGGGAGTTTGGATGGGTAGCTTTTTAAATTTTGATGAAATATTAATTTGGGAAATTATTTAAGTTGAAACTTAATTACTATCGTCTATCTGTATTAAACTTTAAGAAAGTGTAGACGTTCAAATTTAACTCTTTTTTTTTTTTTTTTCTGTTAAATTATTCTTTGAAGGTAGATTAAATTTTCTATATATGATTGAATCCATCTAAAAATCCAAGGACATTTTAGTACATAATATTAAATATAATTGATGGTACAATATGTTACACCCCAGCTCATGTAAGCACGTGTGCAAGCGAAGGCTGGCCACATCTATCTCCTCCTTCGCCATCATCGTCATCGTCTAGTCTTCGCACGACATCGTTGGACAAACATACAGTGTTCAACCGAACACCTCTGTTGAAGCATTCATCTATATTGACGATCGTTCACTTGCATGCTACGACAAATATACACTTAGGCATGTTCCATAAGGAATCCTTTCATAAATACTAAGACGCAAAGTAAATGTATACTATGATTTTCTCCGAAGTTTAGTCAAATCTTTTCATGTTTGTCTCTCCTACATTCTCATATTACTTCGTATTGTCAGTTGACTTGATTGTTGGAGTGCCAACAATCAATTGGCCCCCTTTTCTTGGCTTGTGATCTTGGTGAACGATTTTTGTCTTGGTGTGTCCTTTTCTTGGCTTGCGTAGGTAACATACAAGTTGGCAGAAGAGGTCAACAAAATATATAATTATTTTAGTTATGTGATACTATCTTAGGATGCAGTTGACATTATTTTAATTTGAAGTTGAACAAATTATAGGTGAAATCAGTATACTTGTTAGAACTCCCTTGGAAAAAAAATAAACAAAATAACCAATTTAGGGTTTGACAAAATCCATTTTACTGGTTGCTAGGATTTCCATTTGGGGTAAATAATGTTTTGAAAATTAATAATTTAAAATTGGGTCTCTAACTATTAACTTTCATATTATTTGGTAACTATTGACAAATTTCATCCAAGTTAAAACATCGAGTACCTCTCACATAAAATAAATTTTATGAGGTGTAACTAATAATCACAATGGGCTTAACTAATAGAACGACTCACCTTTTGAATTGTTGCTTGCATAATGATACTGCCCCTTCTACGTTCACATGTTTACTAAACATGCACCTAAGATTATAAATGGAGGTAATAAGTCAATGTAGGAGGTTCTAAGATAAAAGTTCGGCACCATGAGACCTTACCATCATTTGCAAATGCCAAGAAAAGAATCAAACTGGATTTTTAGATTTTCCAAATAGTATGGTAATCTACAAGAATGTTAAATTTTCATTGTACAAGCTAGCAATCGATTCTGACATTTGAGCCTCTGGATCATATTGTATTGCAACTACAACCTTCCTTAACTACCATTGCCTAACTCCACTCCCACCACAAGTGTTAGATAAGATGCCTAAACTGACATTAACCATTGACAAACATTCCTCAGAATTTTACCTGTAGTATTCAAATTATTTTAACCCCAAATTTGGTTCCGATCCCTTATTTTTTAACACAAACCAGAAATTCTATTAAGCTAAGTCGTCGCAAGTCACAGACGATATAGAAATAGGAAACTGAGTATGTACAAAAGGTGAAATCAGCAAACCAATGCATTACAGCAGGTTCATCCAAAATTGGCTAAAACTGGGGTAAAGGAAATGGTTAAGTATCACGTGAACCCATAATCCTATGGCCTAGTTGACACCAATGGCATGTTTGGCAAGCGAACCGAACAGTACTTGACAATACTAAATAAGAACAAGAAGTTACAATTTGTTCATACTGTAATTTAATACTGCGTACCACACATGTCCAAAGAAAGACAATTAGTCTAGGCAGATACAACTTTCCCCTTGCCAACTCCAAACGATGTCTTTAAGGGCAGGCCTCACATCCTCCTCACAAAACTTTTGGTACTCTAGTGTGTCACCGGCGAACTTGGAGAACTTCACCACAGCCACCTCCGGCACCACCTCGAACACCTCGGCTGTCACTGACAACTTCCCTTTTCGTCCCTCGGAAACCCCTTGCATTTTCATCTTAAAATCCTTGGCTAATAAAACATTAAAATTCATCTTCTTGGCAACTGATTCTAGCTTGCTCATAATCATAGAAGCTGAACATTTCGACGTAAAAAGAGAGCCTGATTTCCTCCTTCCCTCAAACAAACTCGACAAATCAAATCCCGAAGACATCGATGATATAAATTCAAATGCATTATAGAAAGGAGGGGATGATTTTGATCTTAACAAATCTGGTTCTTTACTCTCTGAAGCATCGACATTTTCTTGAACTGTTTCTTGAATTGAAAAAGAAATCGACCTAGTGAACCCTTTGTAGAACCAAGGTACTCTCATAATAGCTGGAATTGTAATTCGTTTTTCAGGATCAGCCACCAAAAGTCTTGAAATTAACCTCTTCGATTCATGTGAAAACCAGGGTGGAAACTCAAATTCTGCCTTGAAAACTTTTCTATACATTCTCATCATATTTTCATCTTGAAATGGAAGAAATCCAGCCAATAACACGTATAAAATCACCCCACATGACCAAATGTCAGCTTTTGCTCCATCATACCTGTGAAGGTCAAACTTAAAACAAAATAAAAGTAATTCTTCGAATGCTTAAGCTTTTAAATCAGACGATAAATGTTTGAACAAACGTCTGAATAAATTCTGCTGCACATAGGTGGGCATCAGGTAAAGACCAAAATTCTCATTATTCTCAAAATTCATTTTTTCAATAATCATTTTTACCCAAACATTTTTCCATAAAATAATTTTATATGCAAATCAAAAAAATTTCTTTCTTTTTCAATCACACGTTCTCCAACTTTTTACTATTCAAAAATATATTTTCTTAATAGAATGGAGCCCAAACAGGTTGTAAATAAATGTTATCCTGGTTTAGCAGAATAAACTTTTAAGTGAGATAGTTACCGTACCCTTTTTTCCTCAGAACTTCCGGCGCCACATATGCTGGAGTCCCACAACGAGTGTGCAAAAGTCCGTCGTTTCTCAACTGCTCAGGCAAGGCCGACAACCCAAAATCCGACACCTTCAAATTCCCATTTTCATCCAAAAGCAGATTTTCCGGCTTTAAATCACGGTGGCTAACGCCGCGGCTATGGCAATAATCCACCGCGCTAATTAACTGCTGAAAATATTTCTTGGCCAAATCTTCTTTCAGTTTCCCTGTCGCAACCTTGGCAAAAAGCTCTCCCCCTTTTACATATTCCATAACAAAGAAGATCTTCTGCTTAGTGGCCATCACTTCTTTGATTTCAACAACGTTGGGGTGTCGAACCAATCGCATAACAGAGATTTCACGCTCGATTTGCTCCATCATGCCTTCTTTCTTCACCTGATCTTTGTTTATAACCTTAATCGCTACACTTTCGGAGGATTGAAGGTTTTTCCCATAGTAGACTTTGGCAAAAGTGCCTTGTCCTAGTACCCTTCCCATCTCATATTTTCCGAAAATGATGTTTCGATTGCCTCCATTGATGAGGTTGTAAGTTTCTTGAATAGAATGATTTTGTTGTTCTTCTTCCATGTTTGAACAAGCTCAATGGTGGATCCACAACTCCTGGATGCAATTGCAATGGCTCCCTTGAAGGTGATCTGGTAAACGGTAATGATTAAAGTTTTGGGTCCAAAAGGATAAATTTCCTGATAGGTCCTCGTCCTTAGATAGTTGGATTGATGGTGAATGACTTGAAGGCGACGGAGGAGTGAAGGTGGAGGGAGGAGAGTGGTGGTGGTGTTACCGAATTAGTTGAGTTGGTGCGTGTCTGTGTGCGTTTGATTGGAGTGCATTGTTTTGTCTTTAGGGAGAAAACGGCAAGCCTGCAGGAATGGAGAAATATCTGTGTATATAGTATTGAATTCAAATGGCATTAAGTAATTTACTAATTAGCCCACTAATGGGACTATAGTATGGTATCAAAAGTATTCCAATGGCATTAATTATAAATTTATGATTATACTTTATTTATTCTTTTATTCAACCCACCAAAATTTATGATTTTAGTTAGATGCATTATGCAGGCCTCAATCACCAACTCTTAAGAGCTTGATGTTGGTCTGATCTTTAATTTTTCATTATCAAATATTTAAATTTTCGATCTTTCACGTGGTTACACTAGTCATTTCAAGTTGACAATTTATGTTCAATTGGGTTGTAAAAAAGAAGCACGTGAAAACACGCAGAGTACTGTTATGAAAGTAAATTAGAGACAAAAAAAAAAATTAGTTTATCGCGATTTTTCCCTTTCAAGCAATAAAGTAATTCGGTTGCAAAAAAAAAAAAAAAAATCGATCTGTAATGCTTAAAGGTATGAAGTTGTTTGTATCTACATTTTGGCAGTACTCCAACTAATCCCACTTTCATTTAATCGAAATTAACAAAAAGGAAAAAATGGAACAAGAAAGAAACAGCAAGACTTGACCATCCAACTTAAATAATTATTTGTTCAAATCGAAATTCTTCGCAAAATACATACGATAGGTGAGACGGTTAAAGATCTGAAAATCGAAATAATTCAAAAATATCTCACAATCTACTAATCAAAAGTAAAAACAACTTTTAGTGAACATGATAATAAAGTGGTTGGCGACTAATATATTAGACTATAATTTGATACTCTCCAATGACATTATGAAAGAGTGCATAATTACATATTTGGGGGTCCAACCTATTTTTACTCGAACTTGATTAATAATTATTGATCATATTTATAAATAGGTAAACACGAGTGAGAAGTGTGAGTAGAATTTATCTCGCGTTTGTAAACACGAGTGAGAAGTGTGAGTCGAATCATAAATTGAAGAAAATTTGTAGCGAATGTTTCAAACCTTTCAAAATAATGTATATAGGTCCCAAACTTTTAAATCGTAATAGATACGTTTCAAGCATTTCCAAATTGTGTGATAAAAGGACTTCTATATGATTTTGCCCAAAAATCCGTTAGTTACCAAAAGTCAAGCATTTGACAATAATTTGATCAATTTTAGAAAGGATAAAATGGTCTTTTAAACTTTAATTAGTTAAAACATGGAAAATCTGTATCGAAGGTCCCAATTTTTAAAAAAATGTGCATTGCAGTCCATAGTTAGGGCAAAATATCGATTTTGATTACTTTATGGGCTAACAAGTCACGGTTACTTATTTAGAATTCGGATTATATATATATATATATATCTGTGTGTGTGTGTGTGTGTGTTATTTATATTTGCCCAAGATTGTAATATTACTATTTTTGATAAGTGTCAATTAGTTGTACTAAATTTTTAGATTGAATTTAAGAGTTTCAAAGCTAAGGCCTTAGCCCCCGTTTGGGGAGGATTAAAATAAGATTTTTAGTAGATTTTGAAAAAAGTTGATGAAATGTGTAGTTGAAAAATTATGGGACCCATAAAACATGTGGTTGAAATAAATTGTTGATTTTGATTTAGATTAAAATTTTAAATTTTAATCGGTACCAAACGAGGGCCTATTAAAAGTATCAAGCAAAATATTGACTAGTGACTTAACTCGGCCAGTTTCTTTAGCAAGTTATAATTTGATATTTTATTGTTTATTTAATTAATTTTGTTGGACATATCAGCCAAATTAACCGTATATTTTAGCAGCCGACATGCCCGCACGGATTGGTATGTTCCGTATCAATTGAAAATAAAATAGAGCGATTCATAAAAAACTGGCCAAATGGTATTCGTAAAATTCATTTAAAAAAAGGAAAATAAATAGAAAATGAATTAAAATAAAAAACTAATCCCTCAGTAGCATAAGATGGTATACTTCTTCTCCGAGAGTGCAATATCCATTTTTGTTGGGTGAAGAAAGATTACCACTTCTGTAACCCTTCAGCTGTATTTAGAGAGGCCCATATAAAGTTGAGCCCATAACTGTTTTGGGCCATTTTTATTGAACGTTTTTAATGAGTCCATCGATACATTGCCATTACTGTTGGCTTCCTATGGGTTCTAAATCTATACGGCCTCGTCAAGCCCACCTTGAGTAAAATGACCGTTGAGTAGGGACAGAAGTTTTGGGCTTGGGTGTTTGCCACTCCTTCAGTGGGTAATATATATAAATAGCACTGATAGAGGCAAGTACAATTAGTAAGATTATTTTATGGAATAATTAGACCCTCCACTATGGTCTAACCCCCAAAAATAAAATATAGTCAATTTCAAATTAATTTTCAAATCAGGGATCACTTCAAAAACTCCAAAATAATCTCTTCAACCCTTTCTCCCCCTCTTTTTTTAAATAACAATTTGTTAGAACGCCTTGAGGATATGACCATCGAGACAAACATAAAACCTATTGGCCCAAAAGTGACAAAACCCCCCAAAATAATCCCTAAACCATTTCCCTTCCACCCCCATTCTCCCTCTCTTGCTGCGATTTTCTAGAAATCTTATGAGCTAGTGAATGCTTTCTTCCTCTCCGAGTTGGTGGTTTATTTTGTAGTTGTTTGTGGTGGTTCAGGAATTGAGATAGTGACATCGAACGTGATTGTGATGCATTTTTGTGGTGGAGTAGGTTTGGCCGAGAGTGGGGATTTGGTCACGGTGGAGGTGGAAATCTAGTGGTGTGGTGTTAGCGGTTGATAGTCAATATAAGTGGTAGGTGGTGGCGGCGGGTATGACATTTGAAAGTCACAATTTAAAAAATTTACTCAAATTGCAATATTATCAACTTGTAGTACAAGTCACACTTTCAAATAATTTGCACACATTGTAATCGGAATAACATAGACTAAGGGCTTGTTTGTTTCTGATTAAAAACTAATTAAAATTGAAAATATAGCCTTTATTGGATCCCACCCGTCTAATAAAAGTCAACAATAACTGTTAATTTTTCAATTTTAATCCGATTTTAATCTCTACCAAATACACTCTAAATGTAGGATTCTTTTAAATTTCACTGTGAAAAAATTACATATACTCAAAAAATTATGAACATGATAATTGTCAAAAAAATAAAATAAATGAATAACGATAAAAGATTTTTAAAAACAACTAATTCTCGAAAAGAATGTGCAAACTATTTAGAATGTGATGAGCCATAAAGCGTAAAGTGATTGCTGAACACTTTATGCCCACGTGTTCACACTGAAACAATTTGGGTATAAAACGTGCGACGATACTAATTGAAATTTGACAGAGAACTGTTCCAATTTCGGCTACGTAATTCCATATGAGCACCTTCAAAATAGTGTGTGATACTATTGATCATAGTCTGTTAGTTTTACCCTTTTTATATCATACAAATTAATTTTTTAAATATGTTTAGAGCATGTTGTATAAACCGTTTAAATTAAATAAATAAATAAATAAATAAAAATGAATGATATAAAAGTGAATAATACTCGTCAATTTTTCAAAGTGTATGAATACCGAACATAGGCAACTCATACTTCTAAATACGTCTTAAAGTGATTTGATAACAAGTCGGATTTTGATGTATTTTTTTGTGAGAAAATGCAACCACTAACAAAGGGAAGGAATCGAGGGACTATTTAATTACAAGAATAATCATAATGGGTGAGATTAAGTTCCCAATTTTGGCTTCAAATCAAATGGCATTATTAGAGTTTTAACTTGTTGAGGTAAAATCCCACATCGATTACATATCGAGAAATTAATCAAAATATACGTGTCAAATATTCATAGTCGACTCTCACTAAACTCCAAGTGGAAGGTGGAAAGCGGATCAAATTTGTATACCACCTGAGTATATGCTATCAAATTTCTAATTTCTATCAATGCATGCACCTAGAAAACTGTCAAAGTTTACATGTATATCTGATTATCAAATTTGACGATAAAAGAAATATTGTTAATCGACTCGTCTTTTTACCTAACTCATCAATTAAGCCAGTTTCATCCGCAACCTTACTTTCACTCCCAAGGTCAATATTCGTGTCCTGTGATACCAAAATTCCTAAGTAGACAACGTTAGATTTGAATTCTATTGAAATATTCTTACACGCCTTTACCTTTTTGAATTTCATCATTTTGTCTTCGTACTTGATTCTGAATTATACTTTGCTCTGTGATTAACTGGATGTGGACATGCCTAATTTAGTCAATTCATTGAATATGGACCCAATTAACTAGATCCATTTTGGACCCGTAAATGTACACGAACACGCACCAACTTGGTTAGTGTCGTACAAGATTTGGACTGGGTCCATGGCAAATTGTGTTAGGAAAAATTCTTCTCTATGCCCTAGTCTAGATACACCGGATCCTGCATACCAAGGTTTCTAGTTGACCCGATTTAAAAAAAAAAAAACAAAAACAAAAGAAATCTATCTTGTTAATGTAGAAAGATACGAATGTTATTTGACTTATTTGGTCGAGTTCATACTATTAAGATTTGATATTCCATTTTAAAATGTCAACATTATAAAAAGAGTAACTAAAATCTTTATAAATTGATATATATTTTCACCTTTGTTCGATGTGAAATTTTATCTTTTAACATGTTTCGTAAGATTATGGCTTGTTTGAACAAACCAATCTTGAAATTTGTGCGCTCATTTTTTCGAGTTTTAATCGGATCGAATCGGTCGTTGGAGTTTAATGAGCTCTAATACCATATTAAGATTTGAGATTCCATTTTAAACGATCAACATTATTAATAGTAGTAGTTTAAACTCTTATAAGTTGATCTATATTTTCACATTTATTCAATGTGAAATTTTATCCCTTAACATAAGCTTATTTCAAAATATAATAAGTGAAACACTTGCAATTGAGTAAAATAAACAATGATTGAGTGTAGAATGAATCGAGTTAAGCAGGTTTATAAATATAAGGCACGGGCCAATTGGAATTCTTTTAAAAAGAAATAAAATAAAAAGCAACATGATACTGGGAATGTAAATGAGTCGAGTTGATTTGTGAGCCAAAAGTCGTGACTAGAGTAAAAAACGATTCGAATTTTTTTTTTTTTTGCCCGAGCCGAGCCAAAGCTCAACTGAAAAATCAAGGCTCAGCTCAGGCTTTGGCTCCAACATTATCGAGCCGAGTCAACTCGTGTTTTTTTTTTTTTTTGGGGGAGATGCTACATGTACCCAAAGTTTTACCAAATTTTTCACACAATTGACATATGGCGGCCTCCTATTGGGGGGCGCCTACTTTGTGTACAACAAGTTTTTCCCTTTTTTTTTTAAGGTGTGAAATTCAAATTTTTTTTAACAATATATCATGTCCAGTCTTGAAGGAATGGTTTGATGGCCTATGATAATATAATTATGACTTGACAGTGCACTGAAAGATATTAAAAGAAAAAAAAATTAGTCGAGCTTGATTTCAAAACACGAGCCAAAATGGCCCATGACACGGGCCGGCTTAGGCTCGAGCCGATACCCAAAAATAAGGCTCGACTCGAGTCTCAGCTCGATTCTCTTGAGCTGCGCGTGAAGTCGATTAGGGCTTTTTTCGACTCAAGCCACGGACTGTTCGAACTGAGGAGCTAAATTGTAGGGATGGAACAAACCGCTCTATTTATTTTTTGAAATATGTCTTTTTGTGGTGTTTGGGTATTGGAATAGTTAAAGAGTGGGACATGATATCACGAGCATGACGTACCAAACCGTCCACTTTCTATGACTCTTAATAACAAGGTTCAAATTATTTGATTATTTTCCTTCTATTAGTCAACTTTGGATATAATCAATAAACGTGATTTCGTGGCTACAATTTTTGATAATTGACAATTGAAGTAAACATTAGTAAGGAAAAATTATTAGGACTTTTGTGTTATAAATTTTTCTAAGATAATTTTGAGAGTTGAGATTTGATCTATTGTTATTTTTAATTTTGAAAATTTTAATTTAATTCAATTATATGTAATTTAACGTACTGGATGATATGGATGGTCAAAGGGAAATAAACTTAAATCTGATCAATTACCCAACCTGACTAGAAGTCATGATTGTTCCTTGTGCTCTAACTTTTTATTTGGATAACACTATACAAACCCATACATGTTTTTCTAGTTGAAAGTATCCTACACGAAACAATTGCCTATACTAGCACTCATATAGTCCTATCCTATGTTGTTTTCTTTGGTAGAATCCAATTGAAAAGTATTCCCAACTCGCAATAACGTGCAACAAAAAGTGTGTATCTATGTTTTTTTTTTTTTTTTCCGCACCCCTTCCATTTAAATGGGACTCAATATATTACCAAGTGTCATATGCTGCATTTTTAAATGACCACCTCACATATTATATTCAACACATAGGCCTAACTTACAAATTATTCATCACGATAGTCTTTTTACATTAAAAGGCAAATATATCATTCATTTCAAAATTAAAAAGCGGGATTTCTCCCCTGTACCATGAATCCCCGAACCTCGGACCATCCGGACCTCCTAGACCTCGTTAACACACAAATTTGGATTTCTTCAAAATGATAAAAGAATTTTTTGTTTAAATATTTTAATATTAAAGTTAAAAACACATTATCCATCAATATTATAAGTAAAAAAAATTCAAATTTAACCAAATAATATGAAGAAACCTTGAATATGGAGATAGAAATGCATGAAAAAATCTTGAAGAATGGCGATGAAGAGAAGATGAATAAACAGTGAAGAACAAGAAATGGTAAGATTTTCAAATTCTCAACGTTCAAAATAGAAGTAAAATGAGTATTGTCGATTCTTTAAATTTTTTACTTTTTTTTTACTTAAATTTGGTCAAAAATCATTGTGAAAAAGTGATCAAATCAACCAACCATCTACCACTATTTCCTCAAGTGTCGTATATAAGGCTCAGACTTTCTTATACATCCATTTGACTAGCTAATCAAATCTTATCTATTACAAAATAGAAACATTATTTAGTTGTAGTACTTGTGGGCGTGCAAATCCTTGGTTTTTTTTACAACAAACAATCGACATAATTATAGGAGAGAAAAATGTTCGAGGGTTGGTGCGTGAGGAACAAGTGGAAGTCTTGTCTATTTTTAAAGTCAACTTTACATTATGATACAATTACAAAACTAGCAGCCATTCTCCAGTATTACATATCAAGTCTCTAAATTCTTAAATCAATTAACTATAAAAGATATGAATAGATAAGATATTCTTATCGATAAACAACGAAGAAGATATCAAATTGTTCAAATATCAATTTGTTATGATAATAGGTGAGAAAAGAAAATATAATACAATATGAAATAATTGACCACAAATTTAAAAATAATACAATTTTCAAAGAAAATGAGATTTCACTAAAATATGAAGAAATAATACAATGATTTTGTCTTTATAATTTGTTTAACTTGTAATGAAGTTAAACAACCTTTCTAACTTGTAGAGAAGAGCCAAACATAGATAAGGAACAAAATATGAGATGCCCATAATCCTAGTCCGGTGTTTTAGAAAGAAAAGAATGCTGAAAACGCGCGTGAAACATGAAAACGGGCTTGGGCTGAATGATCATGGCGCTCGAGCACCAGGTAGATGCCAAGGTTTTGCTGATTATTTGACAACGCCGCTCGAGTGCTACAGTTGGCCGCGACCAGCTAGAGAAATTGTTGCGACTT
This sequence comes from Fraxinus quadrangulata, assembly GCA_903798255.1. Classification (NCBI taxonomy): domain Eukaryota; kingdom Viridiplantae; phylum Streptophyta; class Magnoliopsida; order Lamiales; family Oleaceae; genus Fraxinus; species Fraxinus quadrangulata. Next base: position 31,909 of record CAIGRB010111162.1, read on the forward strand.
TTCCCCACAGTTCATAACTTGATCTTTTCAAACTCAACACAAATTTCAAACTCCCAATTGGGCTTCCAACGGAACTTCAACTAGAATTTGTCAAATAGATTTCGAATATGATTCTAAAATATCATTCCAAATAGAATTCTCCTTACGTCGACTTTAATTAAAATTCTCAATTATTTTCAAAATAGAATTCGTGTTACACCCTAATTGTTAATTTCATTAGCTTAAATTTTTAAATAAATTATGTATAGATTAAAATCTTATTATAGTTTGACATTAAATATTTCAAAATATGTAAGACGATATATAAACAATTTCATTTTTCAAATAAAATTGTTGAATGCTCTTGACTCTTGATGCCAAAAAGGCCAGCCAACTTTGACACGTTTTCATAGTTCATTGCATGTGTTCATAGTTAAAGTGGGATTCAATCCGAGTTTTCAACAGATATAAGTAACCATTAAATATAGAGAAGAAAAGAAATTAGAAAGTGTATTGGTGTGAAATACGTAGAAAAGTTGAGGTTCTCAAACGCCAATTTGGAAAGATTCTGCTTCTAGAACACCCAGCGGTGACTGAAGAGTAACTCCGCGCTGGGAAATGCACCGTTGGTCACTCTACTTATTCAACATTTTATCGAGGTCTTGTGTTACCAAAAAACGCATGTTCGATCGTATACTTTTCTTTTTAAATCACATTTGTTGTCGACTTTTACTTTGAAGTTTCTTAAACCTCTTCGTATGAACAATAAAAGTCTATGAAATAAGTCAGCCTATTGTCGAGTTAGGCTGAGATACGACAATTCAAGAGAAATTGGTACCTAAACACATCATATTTGAAACCATTTAGAGTTTTGACTTAGCCTTCGATTGACGAATTTATAAGAGCCTGTTTGATAGCTCTTTATTTTTCATGGAAGATGAAAATTGAAATTCATTTCCACATTTTTACATGTTTGATTGGCTAAATTTTTCATGGAATGGTTTTCCACATTTTCTTTATTTTTTACATTTTCTTTGTTTTTGAGAAAAAAATTTCTCATGGGTTTGGTGGGAAAAAATTTTCTAAGCAATTTATTATTTTTTTAAAAAAAATTGTAACAAATTATATCCTTTTGATGAACAATTTTCATGGAAAACAAAGCCAAACGAATACCTAAAGATCCAAAATTTAAAGAAAAAAAAAATTCAGGTGAAAAATTATACCAATCAAATACAATAATTGATAATTCTCAATAAAACAAGTTTTAGGCATTCAATTACCTGAAATTCATTTTCTTTTCACCCAAATTACATTCTTGCAATCAGACGGAACCTAAATATTTTATAAAGATGATTAGTAGTGGGTCCTACAAAATATGTGGATTATAATAATAATGATAAATATAAATGTTGATTTTAATTGAATTTATAAATCAATTTATCAATAGAGAAGATCGCCAATAGCGGTCCTACCTAAGACTCTTGCTCTCGTATATTTTTAATGAATGATTTAATTGGTGATTATGTTAATTAAGCAATGTTTGACATGATACATCATTTAAATATGTATCACGCATACAGATATTTAGTTCTCATTTTTCATGTCAATTTACCTCATAATTGATGTATTCGAAACTTTATCGAATATGTTTCTTTTTACCATTCCAAATTGGCGAATAAGTGACATGTCAATTGTGCTCGCGAATATGTGTATGAGATGATAACACTATTTGGTTTCTCTTTTCTAAACATGTGATATACCGATTAGTGACGATATAAATCTATTTTATAGTTAAAACGATTCAAGTTATATTGAATTGTACTTTTAATATTCCTTTTCTCTCTTTGGCACAATCCGAGGTTCACCATATTCATAATATGCCTTGAGAGTCGAGACTAAATTTAGTACATAATAATATCCATTTTTGGTCGTAAGAATCATATTCAATCTAATGTATCAAATGTGCCCAAAAAATGAAAAAACGTGACAAATAAAGAACAGCAGTCATGACGTGTTTATCCGTGCAACAATTTCTTGCACTTTTTTATTTGGTGAAATATATAATTTTAAATAACATGAAACACGAGCACAGACGTGACAAAAACGCAACCTATACCACTTGAATTACTAGTCCTGGTCCAATCACACTGACAATAATACATTGTATTATAATATGGATAGAGACAGGGGCGAACGCAGAACATTAAAGTTAGAGGGCACAATCGAACTTTCAAAGAATTTGAGAGAAATTTTACAATCGAAAATTTACGTCCAAAAAATCATACCCTATTTAATTTTACATCCGAAAATTTATATAAGATATGAATTTTTCGGGTGTAAAATTTCGAAAATTTTTGATGTCATATTCCATATAAAATTTCTTAATAAAATAATGAAAATTATATTGAGAAATTTGTATCGTAAAAATAATAAATGTTAATGAAATAATTAAATTAAAAAAAATGCGAGTTAAATATATTTCTTTAAGACTCACGTTTAACGTATTTTTAACTATTTTCGATATTTGTTTGGATTATTCGATATACCCATAATGTAGTTCTCGAAATAAGTTTTGAGATGACATAATCAATTTGTAGATCGATTAGCATATGANTAAAATTAATTATTAATTAATTTTCATTGATACCAAACGTGATTTTATAAAAACAAACATGATTTAAAAAAAAAAAAAATTCCTCAAAAGTTGGGGGGGGAGGGGGGGGGCGGACTTGACCCCCCTTGGGTCCGCCAGTGGATAGAGAAATGAGAAGATTGGTCAATACAGGAGTTTGACTACGTAATACAAGGTACGTACGTCGTCGTCTTCTTCCTACCAAAGGTGGGCTTGACTTTGACTTCTCCAAAGAATTTCGTCCCTCATGTTTTCTTAGCCCTTATTTGATACATATTTTTTTTTTCATTCTCATTTTTCTACTCATTTTTAATCACACATTCTTGAATATAAATAATATTCTTTATCACATTAATAACTTTCCTTCTTTTTCAACCACACATTTTTCATCAATTTACCATTCCAGAATACATCCTTCTAAAATAATGTGGATCAAATACACTCTATTCTTCTTTTCATTCTTAATCATATTTAATTCACGAGCCCCGCTACTTGTTTCAGGATTAAATATCGGGTCAAATCAGGGACGTCATTTAATTCAGAGTCAAAATAGAGGAGCCAATTTTCTCAAAATCTTCTTTTCTTTTTGAATCATATTTCATTTTCAAGCCTCGCTACTTGACCCGAGATTTAATTCCGGGACAACAAGGGTTTCCTTTATTCACTAGAAATTCGGTGAGATTTTTGAAAAGTTAAAAGCTATTTTTAATGTTAAAAAATTATTTTTTATAATGTTTGAATAATTTTTTTGAAACTCCTTTGCTAAGTTAGAAGATTTTTTAATGAAAGTCGACCTAAAACAACTTATCAGAAAACTCTTTTACAAAAAAGTAGAAACAAAAGCAAATTCTTGCCAAACGTTGCTCTTAATCTTCTGTGAAATTCATAGTACTTAAACGGCTACTTAAGTAGGAAAAATATATTATGTTCGCTTTTATTTTTATATATTTTTACCCTTCAATTGCAACTTATGGTACTCAAAAGCATGTTTAAATGTAATCGGTCCTAACTTACTTTCAAATAATTAAATTTATGAAAACATGTTTACTTGTGCTTAAAATTTGCTTCTCTTGAAAGTTAATCAGTCTTAACATACTTTTAAAAAACGTTTAATAAAAAATAAGTAATTTAAAAAAATTTGTTTGACAAAATAAGTATCTTAAAAGTGAAAACTTTACCTGAGACTTTCTTTTAATCTACAAAGCTACCTTTTACTTTTCTTACAAACGACCAACGTTGTGTTCCATTTCAGCTATAAATAAATGACAATATTAGAATATTTTATCAACTACTCCATCTTCCTCCCTACCTTCCTACAACTTTACAAGTTCGTTATTATATTTACATCTTCTCTTCATTGGATTTTGCTTCAAACATTAGATAATCACAGGTGCTTTACCACTTTGAGAGCATTTTCTGAAGAAATTGAGGAGCTTTGAAAATCTCAGTATATATCAGAAGCTATGGAATTCATTAGTCTGACGAATACTTCATTGGATCTTAATGGCAAACCTCTACAAATTCTCGAGGAGGAGCCACTGTTGCCGGTATGTGAAGCTTTAGAACTATATATAAACTTATGACATGTTTGGTGTTTTTTGAACTCTGTAAAACCGATCCCGTGTGCCGAACATACACTTAGTTTTCGGCTATTCACAAATATGTTATCGAATGAATTATTATAATTAGTTGTTCGTGTTTCTTTAGTACCTTAAGTCATACCTATCCCTGTCACATTCCTTGTGATAATCGAACTTGTTTTCGTTGCAGAAACAAGAGGCACTAATCGATTTTATCGAGTTGGGAAGAAATATTACAGTTAAAGAAGTGAGTTATTTCTATTTTCTATCATAAATTTAGCTTACAAATCAAGAATGATAAAAATGGAGTTCTTAACTTATTTCATCTTCTTTTTTTCTCAGAAAGGTGCATTGATTGAGGAACTAAAGCGGGTGAGTGCAGAAAACAAGAAGCTGACAGAACTATTAACAGTCATATGTGAGAATTACAACGAATTACGAAACCGAGTAATTCACACGAGCAAGAATTCTATAGTAAATAATGATGCATCAAGAAAAAGGAAAGCTGAAAGCAGCAACAACAATGGCAATACTGATGGAATCAATGGCCCTTCTGAGAGCAGTTCAAGTGATGAAGATTCATGCAAGAAACCAAGGGAAGAACACATCAAAACAAAGATTTCGCGAGCCTGCGTACGAACAGAAGCATCTGATACAAGCCTTGTAAGTAATTATAAGTTAATCTCACTTCTTAGAAACTTCTCAAAAGTGGAACGTCTCATTGGCGCGTTTGTTATGCTGGACGGGACAGTATTAAATAGGAATTAAGAATAAAAAAGTAAGTTAAAATCTTGTCAGTTATCGTGGACGAAACTGGTCGGCCAACGTGCTCTATATGCATCATTACTCATAAGCTGAGTATGTTACTTTAAAGTAGTTCATATATTCAAACAAATCTTTGTTTATTTTCCTGTACTGAAAACTGTTTTATACAAATTACAGATAGTTAAGGATGGATATCAGTGGAGGAAGTATGGACAGAAGGTTACCAGGGACAATCCTTCCCCAAGAGCTTATTTCAAGTGCTCTTTTGCTCCAACCTGTCCAGTAAAAAAGAAGGTACGTAATTAACGAATGTTTGGTACGTAATTCAGCACTATAATCGAACATATTTTAACTTAATTCGAAACTAGATCGAAACAGATTTAGCCCCCTTTTGATATAGATTAAAATCAGATTCTTAGTAGATTTTGATAAAAGTTAATGAAGTGTGTGATTAAAATTAATTGTTTGACTTTGATTTGAGAGTAAAATCAGATTTTAATCTGAACCAAACATGGGCTTAATCCTTTTCAACAGTTCTTGAATTTATCAATTTTCTCAAGTTTTTAGATTTCTTATTGTTTGTTACATGATCTTCATGCAGGTTCAAAGAAGTATAGACGATCAATCTATTCTAGTTGCAACTTATGAAGGAGAGCACAACCATCATCCCCCCTCGAAACCCGAGCTCGCTAATGGCTCCAGCCGGGGGGTGACACTTGGCACGGTCCCTAGCTCGACGACCTCTCTAAGCTCGTCTGCACAGACCATTACACTTGATCTTACAAAACCAAAGCCAGCTACTGATTCAACCCGAATAATGGGTACACAATCCCAACAGTATCTAGTGGAACAAATGGCTTCCATCTTTACACGTGATCCCAATTTCAAATCAGCACTTGCAGCTGCCATTTCAGGGCAGTTTCTTCAACAAAATAGCCAGGCAGAAAAATTGTAGAATATCAAAGTATTTTGTTGTATATTATGACTGCTGAAACTCGAACAGTATTTTGGTACACAACGTAAAACACTGTTATAGAAAAGTTTAATTTTTGTTTTCTTCACGGTTCAGTATTGTACAATCGACATAATCAAACGAGCTAAAAGTAAACGATGTTGTGCGAATTTTCTAAACGGTTTGAATATAAAGTTTGATCGTTCTTCTTTAACTAGAAACAAATAAATCCCAGTACTCAGGTACTTTGGCTTGGATCAATCATGGCATGAATATCGATATTGGATATCTCAAAGCAGAACTTTATGCTATTCCATCCAATTACTACGTGGAAAAATCTTATTATTGTGGTCCGTGACATTCTATTTCACGCATGTGCGCAAACAAGAATATTTTTAATCCTAGTGGAATTGGAGGGTTAAAAACATTGAATTTAGACAAGAAACATATAAAAACAAAAAGAGCAAGGAAAAACAAATCAAATTTGGCACACTCCCAAGTCTTGAAATCCTTAACGTCGTCAAATAAGACATGGGTCAACAAGGACACAGGATTTACTTATGGCAATCTTAGACTCCACAAATTTGGAGGCTCCACCCCTAAATATGGCATGCTAAAGTTTTCCTGCCTAAAATCTACTCTATTTCATTTTGACAACCCGTACTCCTGAATGTGGTTTAGCGGGATAGTAGACAAGGATGGTGAGAATCTCGTTAATCCATCAAGATTACATTGTTGAAGCCCTGGCAAAACTCGAGAATCTGGAGGACTCGCTGTGCAGAAGTATACGTGGATTTCCTTGTTCAACCTACAAAGGAGAGACAGAAAAGAACTTCAAATTATGTTAAGTACTTCATGATTGATTAATTAATCAAACCATGAACTTGTATACCACAATCAAATAATGAGGGTACTCGTATACAGCAAGTGCATGTTCCAGATGCACTATTAGATTGTACTAATAGAAAACATTTTTCAAACCATTTTTTTCTTATTTAACAAAGTTCAGTATTGTCCAATCCACCATATCAAACATACCATATCAAACATGTTAATAAGAGTCATTTAAGTTTATAAATATTCTTATATTACAGGCATCGGTCACCAAAATACTTTTCCATTGGTTAATTTTTCACACTTCTCGTAAGGTGTTCAATTAGAAAAAGAACTTTTTCAAAGCGTATTAATATATAAGAATAAACTACGGTGCTTTATTAGAATTTGATATTCAGGTTTGGGAGTTGAAACACTAGCCTGGTCACTTTTGCAGTTCTTTTCCTTAAATAATCTTTGCATGTTTAGTGAACTAAAGCCTGTTCCTTCCACCCGCAAGGACTGATAATGATCTAAAATTAATTTTGCTAGAATGGAGATGTAAAATCTAAGAAACTGAACAATCTTACCAGTGTCCCTTGATCCAAAATAAGAATATCGTCCATGATCAGAACTGTGGAAATGCGATGAGCAATCGTGACAACAGTTGTGCTTCGGCATTCTGTAAATATTACTTTCTGTAGTTTAGAAGCTGTTTGAGAGTCTACATTGGCAGTGCACTCATCCAAGAAGAGTACCTGAAAGTTTACACTTGTATAATTGTCAGCCTCTCGTTAATAAGGCAGTACCCAACCCCTCCCCCCCCTCTGTACATGTGCATGCGAGCATACCCATGCATAGAGGTGTAAAAATAGGCCAGGCTGGCCTAACTGATGTAGGACAATTGGCGTTAGAGTTCGAAGAAGAGTTATATCGAAAATTGACAAAACGAGATGTCTCGAAGAAACAGTCGTAACTT
>CAIGRB010111190.1:17123-29423 GCA_903798255.1 Fraxinus quadrangulata
GGATTGCAGATCGTGATTGTTGGAGTTTAAAAAAAAGTAAAGGAGTTTGCAGAAATCATCAAAGGTATTATTTCCATCACAATTTCTATTTAAATACAATGTAGATCCTTGGTGGGAATTGAAAATTGTTTATTTTCCGCTGCGTATGATTAAGTAAATTCTCAACACATAGGTCACAGGTTATAGAACAGATCACATGTTACACTTTACAGGTCTCAAGTCATGGATCAATGTCAACAAGTTAGGATCAAAATTATCTAGTCACGGATCAGATGTCACATGTATTTGTGCGTTGATAACATGTTACATATTCAAGTTCACTGGTCACAGTTCATATGTTACATGTCACGGGTAATAGTTCATAGGTCACATGTTATATTGCATAGATAGCAGGTCAATGTCCACATGTTACAAATCCAATAAAGCTGGTCACATGCTATTGAATCAATGTCACAGGTAACATTTTATAAGTCACACATAACATGTAACAAATCACATGTCAAATGTCATACTGCGTAGGTCACATATAACAGATCCAAGAGATATGGTCACAGGCCATTAGATCAATATCACTTGTAACAATTGATCTTTTCAATTTTCGTCACATCAACTCATGATTGGATCTTCAATATTGTTTCAAAAATTCAAAAATAGTAAGATCTAGCAACAATATAATGTTATCTACCGTCAATTGTGACTTTGAAACCCTTCAAATTTACTTCGGGATAATTACCAATCTAAATTCACTATTTATATTATAACATCAGTTTGTGATTGTTGCCTTCAAAAAATTTGCTACATAGCGCTTCAACTTTTACTTTGTGATCTCAATAGTTTGACGATTTTCAATTAGCTAGATTCTGACGGTGGGATTCGAGATTATTTGCTCCGAAGAGTTCTTTGTAGCTTTTTTCATAATTTGTTAAAAGGGAGAGTTTTGTTTGGAATGGAAACATCTCATAACTCAATACTTGATTTAAGGAGGAATATTTTTTAGAATCTTATTTAACATATATTTTATTTACCATCTAACTTTTGAATGTTTAAACATTGTTCCCTAAAAATGAAATTGTATATAGTAAACACTCTATATATGTGTTGTTCCCCCCCCCCCCCCCCCCCCCCCCCCCCCCCCCCCCCCCCCCNTTTTAGGGAAAAAAAAAAAAGAAAGAAAAGAAAGAAATTAGGCAGCTTCTGGATCTGGGTTGGGTTTGGCATGGACAATAGCTCGTGTCTATTTGATTAGAATTCAATTTAAGTTCAAAAGTTGAATCAAATATCAACAAGAAAATCAAACCGCTTTAATTTATACGAATAGAATTAAACTAGAATAAAAGCGATTGATTTGGGTTTGGTTTGATTTGGTTTGTCTAATTCTTTTTATGGTTTAAAAGTTGATCATAACATGCAAATCGTGGCATCAATTTTCTAGTTTCGTTTTTATTTAAAAAAAAAAATAGGGTTACAAAAATGTTGATCATTATTTAATTCATTTAAATTTTAAAAAATAATTCAATCCTTATTTTATTATCGAGATTACAAAAAATAAAATTTTGGAATCGAATTGAAATTACATTTTACACTTAGGGCTTGTTTGATGGGCTAAATTTTCCATGGAAGATGGAAATTATCCCACAATTTTCCACTTTTTACCCTGTTTGATATGAAATATTTTCTTAGCAATTGCTTTTCTCATTTTCGGTCACGTGACCCTTTATTCCACAAAAACGAGGAATTGAAATTCCCATGGGCGAGTTGGTTTTTTGTTTTCTTGGCAAATGAAAAAAACCCATACTTTCCATTTCTCTTTCTTCTTACGCTACTCCCCCATCCCTATTTCTCACCCTTTCCACCCCATTTTTGGAATAGCTGCAAAATCGACCAAAAAATCCATAACCCTATCATTGAAGGGGAGGAGTGCGTAGATTGCAACCAGGAAAGCACAAAAGCTCCTGAAACTGGAAACCCACAAGAAACCCCAATTTCAAACCCAAGGGTTGCCAGTCCAGGTTCGCTCTATGCCTCTTTCTCTCTGCTTGTGAGTATGAATGTGAATAATTACACATTTCTTCATTTTTTTTCTAACTTTGTACCTTGTCTGTCTTGTTAGGAATTTATCACCTTGAAACTTGAACAGATCCCTCCTTTTCTAATGCTTATTCTTCTTTTAAATTTTCATTATTAGTTCTTGCGTAGAGTTTATAGAGAGTTAAAAAGTTAACGAATTTTATTTATTTTTAATTAAAAACCTATTTGATTACTTTTGAAGAGCCATTTTGAGTTGATAAGTAGAGGTGGTTTAGCTCATTTTCACCTGTATTTTCGCGTTGACCATTACGTTTTCATTTTTTGTACATTGTCAACAATAATTTACATCATATTGACACTTTTTAGACGTTGTTCTAAGTACCATGGCTACCACAAGGAACCAACGTCGTCGTCAATGACAACAATTGGTTCTATTTTGGATGATGGTCATGCAAACAATTGTAATATATAATACCATTAGGCGTTATAATCGACAACTCCCTAGAGCCTCACATAGAAATTGGGATTCTAAAAGAGAAATGACACTTACACGAATGTTTGGTACGAGTGATAGAATTTGTCATGATGAATTGAGGATGAAGATAACCCTGTTTCAAAAATTATGTGCTCGTTTACGAACATATAATTTGGTTAACAATAGATCCGTCAAAGTAGAGGAACAAGTGGTTATATTTCTCAACATCGTTAGACATGACCATCGTAATCAAATTGGAAGTTTTACGTTCTTCAGATCTAGTCAGACAGTGAGTTACTACTTCCATAGAGTTTTACAGAATTTTCTTGGATTTTACGGAGATGTTGTGAACAATGCCACTATTCATAACTCACCATTCGAGAAGGATAAGGTGAAGCCATGGTTCCAATATTTTCAGGTTAGGTGGTAATATTTAACTTTATTTATTTTTCCTTCACTATCACTATTCCTTTTGTAACCAAACTTTTTTGTTTTCGTATTAGGATTCTGTGGGGGCAATCGATGGTACTCACATTCCTACAAATGTCCCCGTAGAAGAACAAGCGAGGTATCACAATAGGTAGCAAATGATAACTAAGAATGTTTTGGTCGCTTGTACATTTGATATGAAGTTTACGTATGTGCTTGCCGGTTGGGAGGGATCCGTGATGATGGTTGGTTGTTAAGGAGTGCAACTTTACGATAAGGTCATAGGCTAAAAATTCCTGTTGGTAAGATTTACTTCTTGTTCGATAATTTGTCTTTCATCTCTTTCAATAAAGAACGACAACTTAACAACCATGTGTGGAATAAGTAAATATTATCTTGCCAATGCCGGATTTCCATTGGTTCCAGTATTTCTAGCACCCCACCGCCGAACTCGGTACCATCGTAGAGACAATGGGGGACATCGGCCTAAAAGCAAGAAATAGCTATTTAATTTTCGACATTCATGTCTACAAAATGTTGTGGAGATGATTATTTGTCTGCTTAAAAAAAGATTAGCATATCTGAGGCGTCAACCATACCACGACATTGAGACACAAGCAAGGATTGTCCTTGCTTGTTGTGCCATTCACAACTTCTTAAGGATTTATGACGCAAATGATCTTTATAACGAAGACTATTATATTAGCGATGATGAGGTTAACCCTGGACATGTTGATGTACCCGAATATGACACACCAAATGCTCTTATATCTTTCACATCAGAAGCTGCATGGTCTAGTAATAAGGATACAATGGTTGATGACGTGTACCGCATACCATCGAAGTCATGAGGCGGGAATTGATTTCGATTGAATATACTATGTTGTATTTCATTATTTGTGTTTCCCTATAATGTTTGGAGATAAACTTGCTAGTGTTTTTGTCTCGTACTAAGGTTTCTTCTATATTTCTTCTGTTGTAATATTGTCTTCGATACTTGTTATGCTTTAATGTTTTCTTATTTCCAATGCTATCTACATTTGCATCTATGATATAGTTTCAAATCTCTTAGTCTGGTTTATATTGCTGTTTGATTGTTTTCAAGTAATACTGTTGTTCCTTCTAGTTATGCTAATATCGACATTTTTCTATTTTCAAGTAACAGCGTTGATGACACAGAATCGACAAAGCTCTACGGGCCCTTTTTTAGTTCCCGGACCGACTATCCCTTCGAACGGGAATGACATTGATTTTGGTAGATTGCAAGTGGATCCTAATGCTAAGACTCATCACGTATGTTGGAGTGATGAAATGGATGGTATTATGATCACTTCACGTGTTGAACAAGTGTTGGTTGTGCACAAACTAAGTGACAATGATTTTACTTTGTTTCAAGTGTATATGGCAATTGACAGGGTTTTCAATGGATGCGAGGTCTTGGTCTCAGATAAGAATGTAAGGGCAAAGTTGAGGACTCTTAAAAAAGAGCGTGCTGAAGTTCGCCAGTTGCTAAATATGAGCGGTTTTGGATTGGATCCCGAAATTGGACACATTGTAGCCGATGCCGTTGCTTGGGACGATTTCATTAAAGTATGAATTAGGACGCATTTTCGACATTACTACTAATAGCTATTAGAAATATAGATGTTTTGGGACAGTTACAATACACTCACAAGGTTATTTTACAGGGAAAGCCAAAATTTAGGAAGTGGAAGACCAAACTTTGTCCAAGATATGATGAGATAGAGACTATCTTTGGCAATGATGCTGCCACTAGAGATTGTGTAGTGTCTAGCTTCAAACATTTCTCCCCAATGAATGGTATGTAATATATTTTACAGTACGATATTTTGATTGAATTCATGTATAAACTTCTAACAAATTGTTATCTTTTTTATGTAGTAACTAATGAAAGTGTGAATGAGGTAGATATGGAAAATGTGGAGATGGATCCTAGCCCAGTTCATGCTTGTAAGCGTACCGTCGAAGAAGGGACCAACAAAGTCAAGCGTCGACATGCACAATCGATGGATGAGAGTACTATCTTCCTATCGAGGATTGCCAATTCATCTACAAAAATTGCTCAAGCTATGGAAATGCAAGCTACGCTAGATACACTGAATCATGTCAACTAGCAGTTGATTCTAGAGAAGTTAGAGGCCATGAACCTAGACATGAACGATATCATGCAAGTCATGAAAGCCTTTCGATCAGACGATGGTTTGGCTAAGGTATTTATGAACTTGATGAGTACAAAATACATGTGTGCTTTGGTGTTTGACAAGCTTGGTCATGATCCGCCTCCACTACCTTAGATTGCACATGACTTATGGCATTATTATGTATTAACTTGTATGTATTTGGAAAACTTAATCCACATAAGTAGTACTTTTAATGTTTTTTTGTAACGCGCACATGTAACAGCTAGTATGCAGTGTTTTGTAATATATGATGCGGATGTCTTTTGCCAATTATGTATGTGGAAAACATTAGTCCACCTCATTTCTCTTCAGTTCACCTACCGATGAAAAATATGTATTTGTCATGGGAGAAAAACATTGTTTTTGCATTTTCTATTCCCAAATCAGTTTTCTTATCGCAAAGTACATTATTTTTCTTTACACTATTCAATTTTAAATCATTCTTTCATTTTATCTGCATCGGTTGCTGGTTACTTGAAGATTAGAAAAATTCTTACAAATGGCTATCAAACACCAATAGTTGAAAAAAAAAAAAAAAACAATTTCCATATAAAACAAAGTCAATCGAACACCAAAAGATGGAAATTTTCAATATTTTTCAGGTAAAAAATTATACCAATTACAATTAATTGACAATTCCCAATAAAGCAAGTTCTAGACAATTTAATTCCTTGAAATTCGTTTTCTTTACACCCAATTACATTATTGCAATTAAATGGACCCTTAGAATTGAGAATTGGGTCACAATTGTTCGCTTCTCAAGTTTAAGAATCAAGTGCAATTAATTTTTTTAACTAGAATTCAAATGAATTGGTTAGTTAGCTCAATTCAACTTCGACTCCATATGATTTGCTTGATTTTAAGAATCGGGTGCAATTAATTTTTTACAAGGATAAGAACAAATTGGTTAGTCAGTTGAGTTCTATTTTGGTTCCATATGAATTTCGATCAAAATGCCAACTCATAACGACTTCACATAACTGCATTAGTGCTCGAAGATTTTAACCAGAAATAGCATTAAATGGAAGCAAAATACGATTTGGCAACGTTCTACTTCCATGAGAATATTCTTTGTGAGTATCACAATATATGATAAAGAATCAATATCAAAAAATAAAATTTTCTTTTTTTAATTTTCTTCACTCGACTTGACTCGACTCAACTTAAACTTCTATATTTTTTTCTCGATAATCTAGAGCTTGGTACGTATTTGTTTTTGTAAATCAAGGGCCCAAACTTTGTGTCCACGAAACTTTTTTCCTTTTATTTTGTGGGATCCGATATCAATATACATTTTCCTCTATTGAGAATTCATATCTTGTCCACTAGTTTTTATACCTTATTCCAAGAGTTCAGGAGCACCTCTTTGAATTAATGTGCAATTTGGTTCCTCGTCCTTCCATAGCACCATATTCACCTCTAAAGAAAGAAATGCACAAGCACACAACACATTGAGGTAAAAAATGACACAAGTCGACACATTCTGTTGTCGATGGACAAGCTACAACTTCGACCGCAAAACAAAGGTGATGATGCCGATTGACAGATAAAAAAAACTACGCCATGCCCTTTTTTTCAAATTAATCATTTGACTGAAAATTACTTGTGTTTTTGTTTCACTCTTTATAACTCACCATTTTCAATCACACATTCTTCTAATGAAACAATTTTGCACGTAGCACCAACCAAACCAACATACCAATAAGAATAAATGTATCATTTTTTAACTATACATTCTCCAAAACAATCACTTATTACAGAACTTATTTAATAATGTCATCTAGCACCAATCTTTGTGGCATTATGTGATATGTTCAATTAAAAATGAACTTATGTGATTCATTTAATTGATCTTGTAATCTCATATCACTAATGCAGTCATGTGTTAAACACCAATAATACTAAATAGCATTATTCTCAAAAAATGAGATGCAAACAGGGGCTTAATAAGTGACATCTGAGTAAGAGATTATTGTATATCTGCTCACAGACATTCTTAAACCAAATCTTGCAAACCTTAGTCTAAGCAAAAGAAAATCAACCAAAACAGCCAATGTATGAAAGAAAAAAACATAAAACAACTTAATCGGGAGAGGAAAATTAAGAAACGAAAATAAAAGCTATATAGTTTAGTAATTGATAAGTTCACCAGGTAAATCGACTACCCAATCTAAGAAGCACATACAGGAAAATAAGAATTTTAAAATAAGTTAAAAAAAAAAAAAACCTAATAATTACATACAAATTATGATTTCACTCACCTCTGTATCTCATTTGCATTTTTGATACATCTCCTATACATCTCGAGCGACAATAAGTTCGACTAATTGATCAGCATCTCCGACATCAGATAGCAACAAGATGTCATCTTCTGTTGTGAAATTATGCGATTGTCCAATAGCTCTCAAAAGCTGGTACACTTCAAACATGGTAGGCCTCTCTTTGGGAGCTGACAGCACACAGCTACAGGCAACCTTAAGAAACTGGAAAAGCTCACCATCGTAACCTTTCCCAAGCAAGGACTTATCAATTGCATCATTAAGTTTAGAGGATCTAGAGAGCTCAGAAATCCACTCAACTAGATTTCCACTGAAGCTTTCGGGGGCTTTAGCCACATAGGTCGCCCTCTCACCCGTTACTAATTCGAGAAGTACAACCCCAAAACTGTAGACGTCCCCTTTAGGAGTGGCGAGCAGAGTTCTTGCATATTCCGGAGCAACATAACCCAAGTCCCCGAATTCACCATTTACAAAAGTACTCAAATGAGTGTCAATAGGATTCATGAGCCGAGCAAGGCCGAAATCGGATATTTTGGGTTCATAGTCCACATCTAGTAAGATGCAGTTGGAACTTATATTTCGGTGAATAATACGTGGATTACAGCTGTGGTGGAGCCATGCAAATCCTTTCGCTGCCCGAATACCAATTTTGAGCCGTAAAGGCCAGTCCATATGTTTGCTACCGTCTTTCACAAGATGTAGCTTTTCGTGGAGGCTACCATTTGGCATGTACTTGTAAACTAATAGTCTTTCATTCTTAGCTATACAAAAACCTAAAAGCGGAACCAAGTTGCGGTGTTTTACGTTTCCTAGAGTAGCCATCTCAGATGCAAATTCTTTCTCCGAGTATTGAATATCCTGCAATCTCTTCACCATAAGGGATGTGCCATCTTGAAGCACTGCCTTGTACATTGTCCCTGTTCTTCCTAACCCAATTATATTCTCTTTACTGAAGTCATTGGTCGCCTTCATGAGATCACCCAATTTCATTTTAGAAACCGACTTCTCAAACATTGAAAGCTGAGAGTAGGAAATGTGACTGTTAGTAATTCATTCCTTGTATGGAAAAGATAACTAAAAGACAAAAGAGGTCATGTACACCAGTGACACCAAGTCTGAAGTTTAATAAAATAATTTAATGAAATTTGCAGCCAAGGACATCAAACGTTGACAAATAAAGCACATTGGACCCCAATCAATATCTATTGGCATTTAGGTTCCTAAACTTTGATTTTGGTGCATGTTTGCCACATGGAAACCGTCAATTTTCCCATCAAACAATCACATACTTTGGACCACAATGACGTGTTTGAGGGTTATTTTTCTCAACCTGCTTCATTTCCCTCAAACAGTTAACAGAGAAAAATGGAGCGCTGACCTTTTTCCTTCGTCTTTTTTCCTATTTTTAATTGTTTTTGAAGGAAACAGAATTGGTTAATGAAACTAACCCTCAAATAAGCAAAACATGTGACTGTTTGACAGAAAAAACTGAGGATATCCATCTTGTGGGGACAACTGTGCACCAAGAATAAAAGTTCAGGGCATAAGACCAGAAAATTTTGAATGGGACCCATATGCTTTATTTGTTAAAGTTTGAGGAGCGTGGCTACAAATTTCACAATAATTTATATATGTTAGAAGAAATTCCAACAAAATGAAAATGTATCTTGCCTTGATGCCTTTGGCATCCTTGATACTCTTTGTCCATTTGTTGCCCAAAGGATCTTCTTCCTTCTTCTTTCTGGACACCTTACGGGAATAGAAGAACATGCCAATGACAACAGCCAAAGCTGCAACGGTCACCCCACCAACAGCTGCCCCAACAATTGCAGCACTATTAGTTTTCTTTGAAGAACCTTGACAAGCAGGCAATGGACCGTCACATAGTCCTGCATTATTCGAATAACTGTCGGCCAGAATTGTACCATTTTTAAACTGGGGGACTGGGCCTGACAATCGGTTTTTTGTCACACTAAATGTCTTTATTCGATCAAGTTGACCAATCTGAGCAGGGATTTGACCCATCAACTGGTTGTTGTCAAGTTTAAGGACGTTCAAATAAATGCAATTTGCAAGATTCGGTGGTATCTCTCCAGATAACTGATTGGACGAGAGATCAAGGTTTGTCACATATCTGAGTAATTTAGAGATATTATTTGGAATATTACCATAAATCTTGTTATTAGAAAGATCTAAGCCTGTCAAGGATGAACACTTAGCAACACCAAGAGGAAACTCGCCCTTAAGTCCCATGTCCCCCAGCTTAATATTCAAAACCCTGTTCTCATCCTCATGCCAACAATCGATCCCAATAAACTTACAAATAAAACCTTCCTTAGTGCTGCTATCAAAGTTCCATGATGAATTGATGTAATTCAACGTGTCTTCCATAGAATCTTTTATAGCTCTGAGGCAGTCAACATCACTCTGATCCGAGTAGGTAAGAGATCCTCTCACAATCAACAAAAGAAAAATTCTAATAATAGTTGAGAGAACTCTAAAATCAAATTTCGCCCTCAAGCAGAAAGCAGCCATAATCCGAAACAAAAAACTCTAGTGTATAACCCTACTGACGATGATTCTTAAACTAAGCACCAAGTAGCAGTTGTCATAAGTTTGATCCCTGAAACAAATTCAAATTTCAATGTAAACATATTTCAAGTTTAACATAACATCCTGAAAAAGTCTTTCGGCTGAGGAAACAAGATAATTAGAATGACAAAGTAAACTGTCATCCAATAACTATGGGCAACAATTAAAAAGGAGATGCAGAGAAATCTAAACCACGGATACTGCAAGGCAAGTTTGATATAAAGAAAATTCATAAGTTAAAAAAGATGTTAAATCATCTATATAAACACTTGAATGAAAGGAGTTTTGAGCAAGGTAACACCAATCATATAAAATTTATAGCTAGTTAATTGATCAGTAATATATTATAGAAGGACAATGAATCATTTAATCGATTGAATTACTCATTTAAAAATAAAAAATCCCAATCAAGAGAAAAAATAACATATAGATAATGATGAATAACATGGGAAGACAGAATATCAACATGATTTTACACAGACCAAGCAAAAGATATGAATATTTAAAACTCTTTCCTTCAAAAAAATCATGAAATTAGTAAGAAAAGATCAAAACCACTTCAGTTTACCTAATTATACGTCCTAAAATTCACATAACCCAGCTAATAAAAATTTAAATCAAAGAAGCCAACCTGTGGTATCACCAAATTCCATCAAAACCCCAAAAGAGTCCTAAAATCAAGAACCCCTGATCATAACTACCACACCAACTCAATAAAAGAAGACTTCGTTTAAGGAATAGAAAGCCACCAGAAAATATTATCTAGTAATACACAATAAAGAACTCACAGATTACACATACATAAATTGAAATATTCAGCTCACATAGAAACAACAATAGAAAAGCCTGCAAGAGAGAAAAAGAAATTTACTTGGGTGTGTGAACGCTTGAATTTTGATGTCCAGTGGAAATCCGGCAGGAGACTGACGGACTATAAATGGTGAAGTATTATTCATTCATTTTTTTCGGGTCAAATAAATAATTTTTTCATCATATTTTTCTCTTAATAATTTCTTGGCTTCTTTCTTTTTGAATTTCATGGTGGAGCTTGCATATGCAAATCAAGACTTGACTGCCAGAGAAGGAAAAAAGGAACCGAAGAAATTGACTTTGATGCTCTTTGTGACTGCTGAGAAGCGTGTGAAAAGTCGTGACTGACTTGCGACTTTTGTACGTTTTTAGCGCCCGTTCTCACTGGTTATTGGATTTCTTCGTTTTTGCCAATTCCTCTATGTAATTTCTCAAAATTTACAGTGTAGATAAGTAGAAAGAAGACGACTTGGGGTAAAAATAGTTTAGCATATGTAAAGAAAAATAGTTTAGAACATGTTTGGGTGTGCTTATAAGTATCTGGACTCACTACTTTTTGTGGTTCAAGATAAACAAATCGTGAATTGCACGCAATAATTATGACTTTTACTTGCTTTTTTAAAAAACAGATTTTAATGGTTTCCGTTCGCTTGAGTAAAGACCAAATTATTTTAGGTATAATTAGTTTAATACATAAAATAATAAAGGTGAAATGGCAAAAAAAAGATTAGAAAGTTACAAAAATGTAAAAATGGTTTCATTTCATGCTCGACAGCAATCAGAAATCAATTTTGAAATTTCATTGAATGTCCGTTTGGTACACATTTTGAGTAGAAGAATGCATTTTGTTGATGTGATGGATGTGGAATATGTGGTTAAAAAAGAAGGAAAAGTTATTGATGTAATAGAAAATATTATTTTTCTGAAAAATGTGTGATTGAAAATAAGTAGAAGAATGAGAATGAAAATATTAATGTAGACCAAACGGAGGAGGCGAATCTCAAAATCTAGTATGACAAGGAAGATTTGTTCGAAATATTTGATAATTTAGCACAGTCATATCTAGAAAATGAAAACTATCGGATTCTTCTTCTTTGTTTGTTGTTATGTGCAAATGTACTGACCTCGAGGTTAGTTCTTTTAGTTTTCATTCTTCGGCTATGGTTACCTTGAGAATGTTTGAGACTATTTAGAATGAGCCGTAGCTAAAGATCTATTTACCTTAGATGTTGTGTGGAATGTGAAATCTTTTTAAGAGAGAAAATTTTGGTCAAGGAGAGCAAAATACAACTTGCATAGAAAGATACTCTGCACCGCAATTTACGAAGTTTGGCTCTTTGAAGAGAGTTCAAAGACTGATTTTTCCGCCTAATTTATATATTTTTAATATATAATAAAATTTTATTCCGTCATACTTATTGTAAAATGAAGTTTACATAAATAGCACTAATTAGGAGCACAAAAAGGTGAGTTTTTTTTTTTTTTT
>CAIGRB010111205.1:0-29175 GCA_903798255.1 Fraxinus quadrangulata
ATGACATTAAATAATCGTAAGCCGTTAAAAATAAAAAGAAAATTACTCAGGACAACTATTAATTTTAGTGTTGGAAGAAAATGGGTTAGCCCACCGACCCGAATTATATGAGAGTGTTATTAAATGGAGAAGTAGAGGAAGTTGAGAAAATTGAATTTGAAACTCCTCACAACCCACAACTTCCACCACAAAGAAAAATAATGGATACACAAATTCATATGAAAATCAAGAGAAAAAAAATACATGTGGGTGGTGACTTGATTTTTGAAGTATATCATCTTTAAATTGATTCTTGGATTGTGGCTATCAAATTCATTCTTTTGTGATCGAATTTCCGACCAAGGAGTGAGTACAAAGCAGTGTAGGAGACAAACAAACAAAAGGCAAATGATTCAACCTCGTTTTGGTGCTTTCAAGTAAGTTTTACAATTTGAATTTCCGTTAGAAGCATGCAAGCACGTTTTACATTTACAATTCAACCCACATGTAAATATTTGAAAGAGTTATGCTACGGGTACATAACCCGTAACATAAAGGTGCACATAATGCACAAATGGCGCCCCCTATTGGAGGTTATGTGAATGGTTATGTTACGGGTTATGTACCCGTAGCATAATTCTATTTGAAATTACCAAGTTATGAATGAGCTCAACTTTAGTCTCAATTATATGGACAAAATTTCACTACTTCTTTTCCACCATTTCTCAATTTAATCAAATTAGAAGTGTACTCAAAACCCAGTGGGTGAAACTTCCCCACTGGACTCATACTGGCTCCACCAGTGACAATGGTGGGATTTCTCAACTTCATGAATATCTCAAACTTAGGGAAAAAGGTGGGATATAGGAGATTAATTATGAGGGAAATATGGGCACAAGCTTGAGGACTAAATGTAGAAACAATTTAGATTCAGAGGCTGAAATCCACACTGATGACAGTGCATGGACGCACTAAGGACTCTTCTTAGGCTCCCACGGAAATACTACTTGAGAAAGCATCCGCATAAGGATAATTATATTATTTTAAATAAAACAAAGGAACCAAAGCCACCTTGATTAGAACAGAAATTCCATCTAAGAAAAGAGGAACTTGGACTTGATGACTAAAACAAACCTCCAGTCAAAATGGACAACCTAAAAACATGATTAAACTCAACCTGCCAACCTGTTATGACTTCCTGATAGAATATTCTCATATTTCAAGAATACCCCTCACAGTAGAAACTAAAAGCATGTTGGAAGTGTTTATAAACGGCTTAAATTATAAATAAATAGAAATGAGTGGTGGATACGTGGATAATACTTGTGGACCTTGAAATATGTGGATAAAAAGCCACTTGAGTGTTTATAAACATGAGCCGAACATAGGCTAAATATAAGCACATAGCATTAAAACTAATATGAGCTATATTCCTTGAGGAAGTGTCCGAAGTTGGCTCATAATTCTCTGAATACTCCCAAATTAGCATGTCAGCGTAAGAAAATCTTTCCAGTGCCTCTTGAATGAATCTTTGAAGTGCTGAATTAATCTAGTAAAATTGCAACTGATTATTGGCCTCTATAACTTATAGCAGCAAATGTTTTAAGGGAATATCTTCAGTTTTTAACTTTGAAAGTAGTTTGAAACTCGTCATTAGTCCTCTTGGGGACATTTTGAGAGGTTTTAGAATATAACATCTTTGAAACTCACCATAACCCAATATGTTCCCAGTAGAGAAATGTTTTATTGTAGATAATATATGCAGAGGCCTGTCTGACATTTTATGACTGAAAAGCTTCCAAGCTAGTTCATGTTTTAAACTCCTCATATGCTTGTTCCAGTAGTATATGAAACACAGACAAGTACACGTCCTCTTGAGGAATCACATGTTCACGAAAGGCACAAAGAATTGAAGAAGAAATGAAACCAACAAAATTATAAATGTTATAATAATAGAAAATTGCTGACCTCGAAGATTACATTTGAAGCCACAACTTGTCAGATGCTTTGCAAGACCCTCTCCTAAATCCTTTCGCCATGTGGGTGCAACCTTGGCCTCAGATACAGGCCAGACAGTTGCAGTCTCTGTTGCGAGATCCACATTAGCTGAAGAAACCTGCAGCTGTTCACAAATTTAACACAATTACTCACACCATTATGGCTGCAAGGCTTCTAGTACAAAATCTCCAAGACCTAAAACATCAAATGTGAAAAACTACATTGCCATGTTGTAAACATTATCCAATAGAAACGTTAACAATCTTCTAAAAAATTATAATCTCTGATAGCCTCCTTTATCCAAGACAGTCAACAAAATCTCCATTGTAAAGGTAAGAATTCAATACACAGCATCTTTTTCCAAAAATATAATAATGTAGCTATGCCCTTTGCTAAATAGGGTTAATTACAAAATCTTAGATTTACTTTCGTTAATATCAAAATTATCTGCTGCAATACATGTTAATTAGTATCCTGCATCACACCTTGATCCCGCTTCATACTTATTTTTTTACTATTCATCGTCCAAGAGGAATTTTGCCTTGCCCCAAGTTTTATCTTCACAAAAAGTAGAGACCTATGTGCATGGGCAAGAAAAAACAAGTACAAACTCTATTCTAATCCATGAAAAGCTAGCAAAAAGGGTATCTCTGATTATGAAATAGATTATCCAAAGACATTGCATAAAAACCAGAAAAGCGACTCGGTGAAGTTTTTTTTCTCCCAAATATTCAAAAAACATTTGGACATGCGCATGTGTGCATCAAAATTACTCGTATATGCACCATGGTTTTATGCACTTACTTGAGCTTCTAAAATCTTTTTCACTTTTGCTGCGCATCCCCCGCACGTCATTCCCTGTAATTGTAGAGAAAGTAAATTTCTTAGAAAATCAAACGGTAAATTACCCACTGTTGCTGAATGTATAATTCACGATACTCAAGAAATTATCATTTTGTGTTAAAGCTAAGAATAGAAGTTTGTTTTTCATTTTTCTCATCATAAGTAAAAAATAATAACCCTTTCAAATTTCAATTAAAAGCACATCATTTCCAGGATCAGAATAGCGCTATCAACAAGATAATGGATGATTACTGAGTCATTCTCAATATGAATTTATATTTTTGGACAGCCAAATATTTTGATTTGGAAACTGTAAACGGCGTAGCTCAATTTTTATTTTATTTTGCATAAATTTATACATTACACGTAGGGAGATAAATTTGAGATGTTTTAGAATAAGAGGGCATTTCATTATTTTCTGAGGAGGTCTCTTCAACAAAAACTAAAGGAAATAAACAAGCTATTTTCTTTCCATTTTCGCCAATTGAAGTGGCTTTGGAAAAATAAAAAAGAACTTACTCCAACATGAAGAACAATAACATCAGAACTCAAATCAGAATCATCTTCAGCCCCAGCGGCCACCGCCGTCGACTTCCCCTCACCACCTTCAGCCGCACCGTCGCCGTCACCACCACCACCACCATTTCCACCAATTCCATCAGACCCACCGCCACCGGAAGCAAACGAGGGCGCAGAGCTAGCCGCGCACTGAAATCGGGTCCAGCGCGGGTCCACAGTGCCGAGACCTCGAACCAAAGGACCCGAACGAACCCTGTTGAACTCGCAGCGCCTCAGTTGGAAGTGAGCGAGTTCACCCGGGCGAGCCGTGGAGAAGCGCCTGTGGACGAGAGGGGTAGAAAAAATGGAGGCCTTGGAGAGGGAGAAGGTACACGAAGAGAGTAACGCGTACTGCATTTTTTGTATCTTCTTTAACCTCAGCTGCTTGCCTTTGGATTTGAGTGGTGGGGCTGAGATGACATATATTAGTATCGGAGGACAAATGTGTTAGGTGAGGGGGAAGGTAAATTACATGTGCGTTTATTGAGCTTTCAGTACTGAACTTTAAAATATTTTCCTTGGTTCATTGAACTTCACTTTTACTTTTAAATTTCATTTTCTGTAGCATTTAGTCACCTACCGTCTTCTAAAATTTATCTCTATTACATTTCATCACCCATCATCTTCTAAAGGGATGAAAATTTCTTAACTGGCAATTATGCAGTAAACAATCTTCCACGCAATCGCTATTTGGTGGTTGTCTGGGACAGATTATCAACAATTTTAATGGAAATTTCTATCGTTATGATTTGAAAAGCAGCTGCACTAATTGACCATATCTTGCAGAATTATCAATGTACATTTCTGAAGTTTAATTCTCTTTGTATGAAAGAATGGTAGTTATGATAATTTATCAAATGTTTAGTTAGAAATTACGGTTGAAAGGTGCCCACCTTACATTTCCAACGGGAAATCCAATTTTGGATTAAAATCTTATGAAAATTCTTGATACCTAAGAAATGAAAATGGTAAAATAGGGATTATGGCAATGCCTTCGGATTAAAATAGACTTTTATGATGTGTTGTAATAGTAAGTTGACATGTTATATGAAAGATCTGTTGGAATTATACTGCCAACTAATCAATTTGTCAAGACGGTAGAAGTTAAAATTACAATAATGCTGCTTGCATAAGGTAGAGGTGACAGGGGTTTTTGACAGGTGCCGCCAACGTATTACCCGTATGAATTTTTTTGTAATTGTCCATTGAAATACTTTCACCCGTCCTTATTTTTTAACCCTGGCATTGTCTATGTAGCATGATTATTAAAATTAAGTCAATGTTTGGTTCACTTAAAAATGCTAATTAATCAAGTTTCATCAAAATTTAATAAGAATTTTGTTTCTAAACCAAATTGGGACTAAATTGAATTTTAGTACTAATTGAAAGTAAATTGAAATTTAGTGATGTAACTTAGATAAATTAAAATTAAATGAGCTAATTGAGATTGTTTTAAAAGTTCAGTGACTGATTCCTTGCTTGCTTATTTTAAAAGTTCAGTGACTGGTACCTTGCTTTGTTTTCTTTTTAGTTTTAGGACAAAATTGACTTTCATCTGGAGGAGCAACCAAGAAAGGAACAAAATCTCAATCTTGATCTTGATCCAGATCAATGGATCAGTTTACAGAAGGGAAAGAATTATTGTCAACATCATCATTAGAAGCAGTAGCATCAATTAAGTGTAAGAAAAAAGGTTTACGCTGCAGCGATAACGGTGGCGGAAATTCAGAGCCACGGATCCCTCATGACACAGTAATCGAAGTGCTCAAGCGTCTTCCGGTCAAGTCCCTGATGCGATTCAAATGCGTGTCCAAGCTCTGGCACTCCACTATTTCTGATTCTGGTTTCGCCGATGGGCTCCTCATTACTTTTACCGATGTAGATGCTTCATCCCAACCCGGGCAACCGGTCCAGCGCTTTATTCGCGTTTCCTCTGATAAAACCCTACATCACCAGGCAAGCATATCACTCACTGAGCATGACGTTACTCAGGCCATCAATGACCTTGTTTGTTTCTATGATAATGCGAATAACCGCATTTTCTTATGCAATATTTACACCGGTGAAAATTTGGAGCTTCCATCCCCACGATCTGATACTCGTCGCGCGAAATATTATTTTGGGTACGATCCAATTAAAGATTTGTACAAGTTACTTAAAGTATGTTCACACAAAGTTGGTGATATCTTTACTTTGGGGAGATACACACGAATGTTCCGTGATGGTTATCCTTGTGAGATTCTCACTTTGGGGATTGACTCCTCATGGAGGATCATCCCTCCTGCAAATCTTGATTTAAAGACACAAAGCATTTGCATAGATGGAGTTCTGTATTGGGGTCGGGACAGTCACCCTAATTACGCAGTGGTTGCTTTTGATCTAATGGAGGAGGAGTTTCGGGTTGAACCTATACCTGATTATATGGCAGAGACCATCAAATGGAACCGGTTTAGTGTTATGGGACTTGGAGGAAGGCTTACCTTGGCGCAGGTTGAAGCATGTTTATTTGATGACGGGAAATTGATCTTATGGGAATTTGATGATGATCAAGTAGGATGGACCAAACACATTGTTGAGTTGCCAACAGAGTTGAGCGAAGAGGGATGTCGTTTTCCTGTTGGAAGCCTCCCTACCGGAGAATGGTTACTTGCTGATTACAGACTCAAGTCTCCAATGACCGTTTATTCTTATGATCGTGCAAAAGGGAAGTTTGAAAAGTTTTTGATGGCCGAGTTCCCTTCATCTCTGGCTTTAGTATGCAGGGAAGCAAAGCTTCAAATAACTTATCACAAGGGAAACTTTGCCCGGTTGCATCATATGATCAAAGGTTGCAATTCACTTTCATCATATGTCCCATCATCAGATAGACATTTCATCCAGTGAATGCAGGAGAATGGAAGGGGGGAAAAGGTCCAATTGTCTGTTTAAATTGTTTCAGTAGATCAATTATGTTACAACATGTTAGCTCGTTCCCACGTGAGTGTTATTAACAAAACATTTCCTGAAGTCTGAGGAGAACATCTTGTATGGAACTAAAAGTAAGTACATTTATTGAACACAATGTGAGTGGAAAGTTAATTTTATCTCTACTACTTTTGCATTGTAAATTATTTGACTAATTAATCTCTTAAGCTGCAAGTGATTGTGGTTGGTGAGAACAGAAAGAAATGGCCCTGTGATAAAAATTGGGGCTTTGATGAAGGCTTCCTTGAAATAATTCTTTGAAAGCCCTGACAACATTCTACATCCAAGGTAATATTTTCTGAGAAGAAAGAAGATATGAGGTCTCCTATTTGCATGTTTATTATCTGGTGTGTTGTAATGGACTGGTGGAGGCGGAGATTATGGTGGTGGCTGGTGGAGATGATGGTTGTGGCTGCAGCGGAAGGAAGTATAATGAATTGTTGTGGCCATGATGGTGACCGTGACGGTGGTGGTTTTGATGAAGGTGGGCTAATCAATCTGTCATTGAAAGATACAAACA
Source organism: Fraxinus quadrangulata (assembly GCA_903798255.1). Classification (NCBI taxonomy): domain Eukaryota; kingdom Viridiplantae; phylum Streptophyta; class Magnoliopsida; order Lamiales; family Oleaceae; genus Fraxinus; species Fraxinus quadrangulata. The sequence goes on from CAIGRB010111205.1 coordinate 6,863, forward strand.
TTCAAATAGCAAACAACAAAACTGATATTTTTCTTCTCTTCATCATCAAAATTCTATGCAAATCTATCAAACTCCTTGCTTTTGTTTATGAGAACACAAATCTTCTTTTCTGTAATCACATCATTTAATGTAACATTAGAATTTGAGATGAAATTGAGTTCTTGACTGACTGTGTTTATGTATGTATTGGAATAGAGCAAGAAATTTATCATTCTTACACATGTACTTGTGGGTTTTTACACTTTTTTTATAAAAAAATCATCAAATAAAATAATATTAAGAATTGAACTTGAGAAGAAAATAACTCACTGGTCAAAGAGTTAAGAAATTTCCTGAGATGAAAGCAATCATTTTATTAATTCTAAATTTATTAAGAATAAATATTAATTTGCCATAAGATATCATTATTAAGTAGTCGGGGTTAAAATTGTGAAAAAACAAACAACTTCAATTAATACACAACTAAACAACTCCGTAAGACAAGGTGGAGCAACCGAGCTAGGCAATAATTCAATCTTTGCTCCTAAAAGGACGAAATCAATTGTTTTTGACTAATTAGTTCCTCGTAGATGGTGAACACAGAAAGATATGATCCTGGGATAAAAATTGAAAGTTTTAAAAAACGTTTTCTTGAAGCAATTCTCCAAGAGACTTGATACAATGTGACAACAATGTGCGTGTAATGCAATATTTTTTGAGAAGAAAGAAGATATTAGGTGTCTTGTGCAACTGTCCGAACAATCACTTGGATCGACTATTCACTTATGTGGTGGATTGTGATAGACTCTTGGAACCGAGTTGGAGTTGGAGTTGGAGTTGGAGTTGGAGGTGGGTGACAGCGGTTGTTATAGCCTTTGTTGTGATTGCAGTGGTTGTTCCTATGAATGACCATGGTTGTGATTACGGTAAGCTAATCCGCCATCAAAACATATGAACATGCAAGTAAGAAACAGTAAAATAAAGAAATTGCTTCTTTTGCTTCTCTTAAATCATTGAATCTTCTATGAAAAGCAGCTATCGAATTTCTTAACTATTGTTTTCAAGACATATCTTTTTAATATAGTCGAAGAATTTGAGTTCTTGATTTATATTTAAGTTAGTTAAAGCTCTCGAAGAATTGGAATTGGATGGTTGGAGGTGGTAACCTTTAGGTAATGTAGCGGTGCCAATGGGTCAAGCCGGCTCGGCTCATGTACCCACTAGCTCGGTTCATCAAAGTGACGAGCACGGCCCACATGCTTGAGTTTTTTTTTTTTTTTAATTTGTTTTGACTTTTTTGTTCACATTTTTTTACGAGCTCATAAGCTCATGAACTTTAGGCTGTCAAGGGCCCAGGAGCCGATAGTGAGCTCAAAGAGCCTTGCTCAGCTCGTCGATTGAGCCCCCGCTCGGCTCAAGCTCGTCTCGAAACGAGTGCGAGCCGTCTATGGGTTGAGCTTCGATGAGCCGAACTGACGAGCTACTCGACTCTTTTCCCACCTCTAGATAAATGATGATTAATTTTGTCTGGATTTGGAGAAAGAATTTGGGCAAACTTTTAAGGCTCGGATTATAAAATGTTTAAATAGATAAAAATGAGTACGCAATTTTGAAAAATTCTTGTAGATCTTTTGAAATGTATGAATAATAGTAACTTAAGAATTTATAAATAGTTTACAAACATGATCCATCACATAGGCTAATGAGTTCTCAAATATTTATGCACGAGTCACCACTCAACCCATAAAATATGTTAAGAGATAAAGAATCAAAATTAATACAGCTTTCATATTTGGTTATTTGACTTTTTAAAACATACTTATATTGGATTTTAGAGTATAAATAAATATTGATCACAAGAAATAAATAAATAAATTTATCTAACTCTAAATTGATTGAAAATACAGTTTAATTTATTGTGGTTACTCTATATTTGAATTTATTGTAATTTATGTGCTTAAAATATGTTTCCCTATCCCATGTTTGACAACAATTATATAAAAAAAAAAAAAAAACAAAGTTTTGAATGGTGGATTTTAGGAGAATACGTGGTTAAAAAAATAGATAAAATTTTTTTATTTACGTGTGAATATTTTATTGTATGAATGTATAGTTAAAAACAAATATATAGAAAAAAATGTTTTTAAATAATGATTGTCAAATTGATTAATTTGTTTGACTTCTTTCTAGCCTAAACTTCCTTTGGCTACGGGCAAGGGAATCACATGAAGTATTTTTTGGCGCACATTTTCTACCGACACATTTGTTCGTTTGCTAAAAGTCAAGAAACATTGACTTTTGTTAATTAATTTACAGCATTATCTCTAACACTTTTAAGAAAAAAAAAAGTTATTTAGATTTCAATCGTTACTAAATATGACTTTATTAAAAAAAAAAATTCAAAAATTGAGTGAGTGGATGGGTGGGTGGGGGGGGGACACTAGCCCCCAGGACCCCTGGGTTTGCCCCTGCCTACAAGGACAAGGCAAAGAGAAAGAGACCCTCCAAAGGACATTCAAGGAAGTAAGCCAAGGAAGAGTTAATTTCGTAAATAAGAAGGGCGTCGTTAGCATGATAAAGGCTAGACATATATTTCATTAAGAAAGAGACGATTCGCCGATGAACCCATTCGCCATTAGGAACTATCTTAATAAGAGGTTGTTACACCCCTTACATGTTTGAGTGGCGGAGGTCTTAAGACACCTAACACTGAAATTGCCCTTATACTGGGGGTTTCCCTCTCAGGTATTGCCACTCTCACGATTTTGAGTACATCACGGAGGCGATGATCCGCAAGTTTGGGTGAGCATTCAAAAAATATTACCATGTTTTATTCATTTTCAATATTGTCTAATAGTGTTTAATCTACTTTCCATTTAAGCTATCATTTTCCTTCTCTTCCCGAGGGTCAAATATTTTATTCTCGTTCACATCCCCTTAATTTTTTGTTTTTAAGTGCGAAAACCCTCGTTTTGATGCACACCTAGGAAAAAAATAGAAGAAAAAGGAACAATATTTTCATAAAGAAAAGGTATTGAGATAAAATCCTGGTAATGGTGGTAAAAACAGTTAAAAGCTAATTCCAATTTCCAAAAAATAAAAAAAAAAGTATATGGGCTGACCAAAAATAGGGCCCCCACGTGATGACCGAATCAGAAGAAAGTACAAAAAAAGAAGGAAAGAAAAAAAGGAAAAATCTCTTTTTCTCGTGTCTTGTGAGAAACCTGAGACCTTTGAAGCAAGAAAAGAAAAATGATGAAACAGGTGTAATAACCTTTATGATTGAGTTTTTTTATTAAATGTATTTTGAAATAATATTTTGACAAAAAATGTTTAATTAAAAAATAAAGAAATTTTTTGAATTTATCAGGAACGTTATTTTATCAAAAATTGATTAAAAATAAGATAGAAAAATATATTTTAGAAATAATAATTTAAACAACAGGCTAAGCAATGACAAAACAAACGGAGACCTTTGTTGTGTCATTTTCTTTAGAACAAGACAATGAAGAAACAGTAAACACAGCAAAGTCAATAAGGGGAGGCCCAAACCCCAATGCCTTCGGTCTCTTGGCACCCAGTCTCGCCTGCACCACCGAATCTAGTACACTGTTTACTATTTCCATTTTCTTGTTATTCTCTCCTTTTTGGTCTTTTACTTATTTATTTGTTTGATTAACACTCATTATTTTAGCAGCATAGTCAAATCATATCAATAGCCGTCATATTTTTATTTTTCCTTAGATTTGGGGATTGGTGGATCGGTAAGTGGGTTTTTATTTAGGATTTCCATGTGATGATTTCGATTATTTTCTTGTTCCTTGAAGAAAAATTGAGTCTTGAATATGTTTCTTATTTCGGGGGTTTTTTTCCCCCACGTTACAGGTTGTGGATTTTCAACTTTTAAGAAGTAAGAGTTAGATGTTGAATTGGAGAGGAGGGTGAGGTGGGGCTTCTAAATTAGATGGATAATTTATGCTGTTTTCCTCAGGTGAGATTATTGTTAACCGCTGTATTATTGGGAGATTTTTCCACTTCAGCTTAAATATCTTTGTTATATAGGCTTTGGCACGAATTTCTGGTTATCAATATATAGTTTGTTCATTCCTTTTTCAAGTTTTTCTCGAGGTTTTTGCTGAATTATGAGGTAAGGTTGAATTTTGGCTGTGGCATAAATTTCTTGCCATGTCCTTGGGATCCTTAAAGGTATGCTACATGGGTTATGTCGGTATACGTGCGGGGTTATGATTTATGAGTTCAGATATATGCCCTTGTGAAGTTATGAATTGTTATTACACGGAATATAAGTGGACGGACTAGCAAAAGGAAACTGAGGAAAGAATAATTTGTGTTCATATATGATGCTTGATGCTCGATTTGAGAATGAAATAGTTGTGAATACTTATTTGTAGTGGTTTAAAAATCAAATAAGATACTCCACCCGTATAAATACTGTGTTGGACAGAAGCCCCCAGGATAATAATTGGGTTAACAATTAACATGGTATTAGAGATCAGTTTTGGTTTGTTTCTTGAACTCGTGTCTGCACCTCTACTCCTTGTCCCATAGCTTTGTTTCTTATACAATCTCTGGTTAATTTCAAAATTCGAGTTCTTCTTTTCCTTTAGCTCACAGGAGGACATTCTTCATGCGGCTCTGGGAAGGGAAGAAGCCAGCAGGGACCTGTCAAATATGGATTCAGTTTAATAAAAGGAAAGGCAAATCATCCTATGGAGGATTACCATGTTGCTAAATTTTTACACACGAATGGTCATGAGTTGGGACTATTTGCTATTTTTGATGGACATCTGGGTGATAGCGTGCCGGCTTACTTACAGAAGCATCTGTTTTCCAATATTTTAAAGGAGGTTGGTTACTCCATGGAAATTAAGTTTCTAGAAAACTACAATATGTTCTATGGGTATTGATACAATTGACATAATTACTCCTGTAACTTTAAGATAATGGCGTGTTAAAAAAATGACTTGTTTTTATGTTCTGAGAAAAGGTGTCTAATTGATCTGCTCCCACCGCATGTTGAATCATACAGGATGACTTTTGGAACGATCCAAATACATCCATTGCAAAAGCCTATGAAAGAACTGATCAGGCAATTCTCTCACATACTCCTGACCTGGGACGAGGTGGGTCCACTGCTGTTACTGCAATTCTTATAAATAGTCGACATCTGTGGGTAGCCAATGTTGGAGATTCACGAGCCATCCTTTCCAGAAAGGGGCAAGCTATACAGATGTCTGTTGATCATGAACCCAACACTGAGCGGGGAAGCATTGAAAACAGGGGTGGATTTGTCTCTAACATGCCGGGTATTGCGATATATGGATCATTTCATTTTAGTTCTTGTAATTTAATATACTGCTCATCTATCTTAATGATATTGCTCGAGGTTTAACCTCACGTGCTTATTTTTAGAGTTTTAATCGAATTGAATCGCTTGTTGAACTTTAATGGGTCCTGATACCATGTTAAGACTTGAAATTCCATCTTAAAGGTAAACCTTATTAAGATGAGTAGTCCAAGCCCTTATATGTTGATTTATATTTTTAACTTCATTCGACGTAGGATTTATCCCTCAACAGTAAGAACCTATGGCAGAAGTGCGACTACCCCAAAGATTAGAATAGTCTGTTGTCTTAGCACACAATGATGGAAATATTTGCACATATTAGTATAGGTGGAGAACGTGTCATGTTAGAGCTATAATTATGCAGAGCTTTTCAGGTGATCTTGTACAGAGTTTCTTTGATATCAATTACTCTGGCAATTTTATAAACCTCACCAGGACAGGGATAGTGAGAACTCATTTATGGCTTGCTTGATAATGAGGATTGGATAGTACTAGTCAATATAAAGGAAGAAAAAAAGTTAAAATCTTGTATCATTATATTATCCACTCCTCTTCAATATTGTGTACCAACATGTACTCACGAGTTGGAAGGTTATAACATCATTCAATATACAAATTAACTGGAATTATCAATGTCGAGAGGGGTTACTGAGCAACATCATCACACCAAAGTGAATTTGAGTGCACACGTTGCAGTTAACCTATTAACACGCGGTTAACAATGTTTGAAATATATATTTTGGGGGTTCTTCATCTGTTATATGCTGTAAACTCGCCTATGGTTTTAGGTTAAGCAATTCGGAAGGCAGCATGCTTAGGTGGTGAAAATGTGGATTATTTGTTTGATAAATTAGGATATGCACGATCACTTTGCCCCGTCCATTCTTCTACTAAACAACTTGATGTTTTGAATGAAAAAGCAAACTTCAGTTTTTTAGTCAATAATTTAATACAGTTTTTTAATTCTTGTCCTTTAGTTACAAATTACTCTCTTTTCAAGATTTGCTCCTGCAACTGATTAATATGCACACTGAATTCATTTACTGGAGAAGACTCACTCTTGTGCTGTAATGTTTATTATTTGACTTCATTCTTGTTCTTCGTAAACTTTTGGAAGTGATTAATTCATCGATTTACTCCTCCTGTTGACAAGGAATATATTTTGCTTCATGTAGAATCATAATATTTTGTACTGCTTAAGGTATTCAAATCATAAAAACCTGTTCTGATGCTTCATGTACCAGGAGATGTTGCAAGGGTGGATGGCCAGTTGGCCGTTTCTCGTGCTTTTGGAGACAAAAACTTGAAAACTCACCTGCGGTCTGACCCTGACATTACAAACGCTCAAATTGATGGTGATACCGAGCTTCTTATCCTTGCTAGCGACGGCTTGTGGAAGGTTCGTACTTGCTCCCACCTTTATTTGTCCCATCTTTTCCTTGTGGATTCATAACCAACCCCCTCTCGGGTTCCTCTTGCTTGTGGATGATCCAGGTAATGTCGAATGAAGAGGCCATTGATATTGTAAAGAAGATCAAAGACCCCCAGAAGGCAGCTAAACAATTAGCAATTGAAGCATTGAACAGAGAAAGTAAAGATGATATCTCCTGCATTGTTGTCCGATTCAAGGGGTAAAATGCACAATCTTATCATTCTAAGCAGCTTTTGTATATTACGTGGTTACCAGAAGACACAATTTGGTAGGCTGCAGATGTTCGAAATCCCAATGAATCCATTGCAAGAATCAAATTTATCCAGAAAGTTTGTGAAATTTGTCTCTTATATTAAGGTGATACTCTTATTGTCCAGTTATTGTTGCTTGATTTCTTCTGTGTAGAGTTTCACGATATATTTTTTTTTTCCTCGTAATTCAAAGCTTGGATGTATTTGTAATAATCAAAATAGGATAAGCTATTTTTCAGCCATACCATACCGTAAGAAGATAGCCACTTTGGCTGTGCTTCAGTGTTTATGTACCATGCTTCTAATTAGTTTATTATTATTATTCTTTTATTTTCTTTAAAAAAATGTTGTTTTGGCCAAAAAAAATACCGAAACAAACGCCAGTAAATGCAATTTTGTGTTTTGCCTCGCACCAATTCCTTCGGCATTTGTAAAAGAAAACAAAAGAAGTTTTCTTGATAATCACAGTAGTTGGAAAAGCTAGGTGCCTGAGTTTCACAGTGTTAGAATAATTCAACAAACATGATGGCAACAGCTAACCAGCCAACTGTATATCAAAATTCTGGTGCAAGGCAGAGTCCACCCTGATTTGTAGGAGTGGGAATATAATCTGTTAAGCCACTTGGCAGAATTTTGTAATAGAATTAGAATATTCTCCTTGTATGTAATTGTTTGTATTGCATTAAGGTGTATATAAAGTGAATGAAAAGAGAAGCTCAATGAGCTGAAATTTGTTCTCAAAAACAATTCTAATTTCAAACTTGGTATCAGAGCTCTTATGGTTAACACGAATCAGTCTGCTCCAACTGAATCAAGCACTATACCATCTACCCAAATGCTGTGTATCAAGTCTTATCATTTGAGATGAATCTTACCCAAACTCCATCGGTGAAACTAGACTGGAATAACTTTTTGCTATGGAAAAACATGATTATGCCTATAATCAAAGAAATGGCATAATCTTGAAGGTTACTTACTTGGGACAAAGCAATGTCCACCAGAATTCCTAACTACACAGACCACCATTGGTGTGGAACAAGCAGTGGAGATGGTTCAGAATCCTGAGTATGACAATTGGATTTCAACTGACCAGCTGTTGATGAGTTGGTTGTACTCGTCCATGACTCTAGAAATAGCAACAAGGGTCATGGGGTGTACCAGCTCAAACACGTTATGGACTGTAGTGAAAGAAAGCTATGATATACTGAACAAATCAAGAGTTGTATTCCTTATTGGAGAATTGCAGAGGACAAGGAAATGCTCTATGACCATGGACCAATATCTTGCTATTATCAAATAGCTAGCTGATAACCTGCAAATGCCTGGAAAATCAGCTGATCACAATGATCTTGTAACTCGGGTTTTATTAGGAGACGAGGAATATACACCCATTATGGTGCAGATTAATAGTAGGGACAATATATCATGGTATGAATTATCTTCAGTGCTAATGACTTTTGAAAATAGACTTGAGTATTTGAATCAAGTTAAGAACAATTTTGCATCGATAAATGTTGGTCAATCAAGTGTACAGCTCGCACAAAGAACAGGTTCAGGTGGTCGGGCAGTTTTGTGTTTTGTGGTTGGGCAGGTTTTCTGTCCAGATCACAGAGAACAGAAGAAGGAACTAATCCACGCAATACTCAAAGATAGATTTCTAATATTCCCAAGATAAAACAAGTTGCTGCTATCTTTCTTCATTGTAATGAGACTCGTATTAAAAACTAAATTTAGCTGAAGAATGTGTTAAAACTAATCTAAAAGAAATACATATTGTTCAACAATTTTCGTTTCTCGAAATAGTCTACGTTGATCATCTGGGGAGAGCAAGAATAAATATTTCTAGTTGAATTGGGACACAGACTTCAAATGTAAGACTAACAACTTCCATACGTATTCATAATGTTAATGTCTTATCTGGTATGTTTGGTATATTAAACATGACACGAAATAGACAAAAATTTAAAATCTTGTGTATATACCTAACGCGCACGTCGTGTGTTATTTTCATTCGTTGCTTGTGAAAAGTAATGTTATATGTGTGACCTAAAATTTGCAGACATATAGGGGAGAACGCCCACTAATAGTGATAAAAAATGCAGGACATGCTGTTAACATTGAAAAGCCATAGGAGATCTCGAAACATTTAAAATCTTTTCTTAAAGGCAAGTCTGTTTCTCACTCATCTCAACCTCAACAACCCAAGTACAGGTTCTTGAATATCAGCTAACTACATTCAACTTTCGACATAGATAAGGAACAAATTATTTTATAAACATTTGTTGATATTAATGATTCTTTTTCCATATCATTTTTTTTTTTCATTGGTGAAATTATTGGTGGATGCCTCAATTATTAATTCAACTTTTTGTTAATGGAACCTGGACTTTGTCAAGGAGGAGTAATTGGCCGCCGTATAATTTGGTATACAGTAGCATCCATTCAATTTCATCCATCAACTCAATTCCAGAAATATTGTATTTTTGTACATCAATCACGAATGGTCAAAAAGTTACTCATGTGTAACTTGCGCAAGTGATTGAGATGCCATGGAGAAAAATAATATACCCCCAACCCCCCAAAATAAGGGATGTATGGGAGATTGGAATTGAGATGATATTTAAGAGCTCTCACTCAACTTGTAGTAATGATGTGCTCCCAACTTGCTTTGATTATCGGCAAGTTCTTCTACTTCACTAAAGATTGCAAATTTGGCAAAAAGTTAGGTCGTATTTGATTACAACGAATTTCATGAAAAATATTTCATTCGAGGAAAACGAATTTTACTTTGATCGTTTGATTGCAACGTGAAAATGAAAATCGAATTCCAATGTACAATCACTTTAAACTATATTTTCTTTGTTTTGATAGAAAACGAATTCCTATGAGTTTGATGAGTTTTTATTTTCCAACTAATATGAAATTGCAATTCTTTTTCACCTTTGCCTATCAAACAGATCTTTAGACCCTGTTTGATATGACTTTCTTTTCTATGGAAGATGAAAATTAAATTCCATTTTCACATTTTTGCATGTTTGATTGAGTAAATTTTCCATTGAATTGATTTTCACATTTTCTTGGTTTTTGAGAAATTCTAGACAACTTTTTTATTTTTTATTTTTTTTTACAATGGAAACAAATTATCTCACAAATTGTAACAAATTATATCTCTTTAATGGACAATTTTCATGGAAAATAAAGCCAAACGAATACCAAAAGTTCAATATTTTTCAGATAGAAAATTATACAAATCAAACACAATTAATTGACAATTCTCGATAAAACAAGTTCTAGACAATTCAATTTTCTGAAATTCATTTTCTTTCCACTCAATTCCATTATTGTAATCAAACGGACCCTTGATGTAAATGAAATGAAATGTAGTATGAATTTAAAAATCATACTCCACCAGGCTTTCACTTGTTCAAGTAGTATTCTATTTGAGTTTAATCTTTCCTTATTTGATTGGATAAATAAAGGGCAACTCCTTTCTTGATAGACTATAATTAAAATAATAGAGTAGAGAAAATAAGTAGTTTAGGTGAAGGAAAAGAAAATTCATTTTACTATGTAAACATTTCTTGAACAAAAACAATCATTGATGGTCTTTTTCAATTTTCAATTGATTTCTTTTCGTTACAAATTAAAGCCATAGGCCACGGTTTCTTTCATTTCCAAGGGGTAACCTTTGTCCAATTGATTGGTGAGAGTTTTATCCGTAAATATTATTTATTTAATCGCCACTCATTTTTATAAACTTACAAAAAAAAAAAAAGTCTACACCAAATTTCTTGAAAATAAATACGCTGGTCATTGTCCCTACTAAGCTCGCGTCATAGAAAACTCATGGAACAACTGTCTACCACTAATTTCCTATGCAAACAACAATTCAACGGTCCAAATTATTTTACCTAAAAACTCCGTCCCTCGTACATGCGTTGAATCTTATACGATTCACTCCTTAAATGACCATTTCTTGTCATAAAATAATCATAATTCACAATTAAAGACAGGACAAACAGAAAGAGGCTATAATGGAGAGTTCACCGACCGCCATGGCTCCTCTACTTCTGAGAAATTTGCTTACTTCTTTGTTTTTCTATGCCGACAAACCCATTGTATTCTTAGCAGAAAAATATAGATTTCTTGAACTTCTACGTTGTTTTCTTCTCTCCGCTTTTCTATTCTTTCTTCGTCTTTTGCCTTCTTTGTTTCCTGGTTTGAATTCTTCTGCAGAATCCTACAACTATTCTTTCAAGACTAAAAGGGCTGACAGTTATGCGTCGACTCTCCCGGGTGGTGGCGGTGGCGGTGGCGCCGCCAGCGGTGGGGGCGTCGGTGACTCGGGTGTTGCGAGGGCGCTCACGCAGTTGTTGTCAATAGTTAATGATATTCCGGTGAGTTCAAGAAAATATGAATTGGTTAGATCGTTAGCAGAGAAGGTAATTGACGAGAATTTGTTAGAGGATAATGAATCCCTAAGGGAAGTAAATTGCGCCGCGCTCTCAGCTGCCTTTTCGCGTACCTTGAGCCAGCTGGAATCTGCCGTGTTAGTTCAAGGGCGGAGCCGTAGCGGCGGGACTAGTGGTGATGTGACGGATGAGGCGGCTGAGGAAATTGATATATATTATTATAAAAATAGGTTTAGTCGTTTTCTAAAGGCTGTTAAATATTATGGTAACGTGGTTTGGAAATATGGGAAGTCAAGGGACGGGGTAAGCGGGTTTGAAAGCTCGGCTGAGAAGCTGGCAGCTGAAGTTTTGTGGCTGGCTCAGAAGATGGCAGCTTGTGGCTGTTCAGAAGAAGCAGTTTTTAAATGGGCGTCGGCTTCTAACTTGGCATCGCTCGCTTTGTCGGCTGAGCTCCGGCTTCAAGGCTCCTTAGTTAAGGTCTCGGGTACGTAACTTCTTACACGGCGCATTAGTATTTTTGCTATGGGTAAATATATATTCGTACCACACTTTTTGTTACCTACGTCACATTTTAATTTTAATTGCAATGAATATTTCCAAGTTTTTCTTGTTTTTACACTTTATCATCAACTCTTTATTAATTTTCACATCATGAAGGATTTTTGTCCAAAATGTATGTTACACGAGCCAAAACTACATAGTTATCTCTCGTATTTTTAAATAAACAAAATAAATTACTAATACAAAAATTAAACAAAATATTTGTCCATGTTAGCAGAATATTTCAATAAAGATCATGACTAAAGATAAAATATGGTGCTTATATAAAAAATTGTTGTGCAAATATAATTACCCTTTTTGCTATTTCCTTGTTAAGTATATGTAGTGTCAATTGGGATATAGATAGGCGGCATATTATTAGGAAGAATTATTTAGATTTGGTCAAAAAAAAAATGAGGACAAGAAAATTGCTAAATCTAGAAAGAAATGGTTGCAGATCTTCAATACTCCGTTGGTGCAATTTCTCGTTTGTCGTCTTCTTGAATTTTGTGTATCAAACGTGTTCTTTTCGTAGTTTGATAAACCGTAGATGAAGATTATTTCATTACCGTATTCTTGAATTTTGTGTATCAAACAAAGTTTTTCTTGATTCATTATCTATATTTGTAGCATTCTTGATCAAGCAATCGAAAGACATGGGCAAAGTTATAGACGACAAAAACATGTCAGAGCAACGAAGACACACAAAAATGAAACTGCTGGTTTCATGGCTGCCGTAGCTATGCCGTGCAAGCAATGGCACCGATGCACCTGTCCTCAGCATCAGCGAAAGAGCCGAGCTTGAAAAGATACTGGGAGAAATAATCGAGACATTAGAACAAGAAGACGAGCAAGAAAGAGTGCTGTCATTGTGGCTCCATCATTTCACGCGATGTCCATCTTCCGATTGGCCTAACCTCCGTGGTTGCTATGCTCGCTGGCTCGATGCTTCACGCAGTCTTCTGTTACACCAATGAATGCAGCTATTTGTGTGTGTCAACAATGTTGATGCTGGAAAAAGTCACCACTTCAAATGGAAAGTACAATGAAAGGGATATCCTCCAAATGTGCCATTATACAAAGGCAATATATATATGATATTTAAATTCTCTAGTCAGGTTATTTATCATCTAGAGCTCATCGTAAACTGACTAATATGTAGAATGTTATAGCAATGTGTGACGAAATATGATTAGCTGATAATTAGATTCTTTCTTGTTACTATATTCATGCTGAGTTAGTTAATTCATGAGACTATGAATCGATAAAGATCCGGTGATAGCTCTTCTCATCAAGTAAAGCTGTCCTCATCCACTATATCAATAATATCGTTGTCTTCATTCTTGGAAGAAAAGTGTTCGAGTGAAATATAATGTACGTGATGGTTCAACTACGTTTTAGCTAAATAATAAATGGATCTTACGCCACGATTACAGTTGATCATTGGGCCCTACTTGGTTCATTAATACGTTGATTGGAAGTTCTAGTGCAACTAAATCCTTCACAATCACATCATTTTGGTCTACATATCAAACTTTTACTAATTGTCGCAAAACACAATAATGTGTTTTTTTTTTTTAATTTCCAGAGAGTGCGTCTGTCTTTGGGTAGCAAACGGGGCATAAGATCCGACTGTAAATAGGCTAACGTTTACATCTCATTCTAATGCCGCTCATATCAAGAGTTACGTATATCATTGAATCAACATTTTGGCTTCTTCTACTTTCATGTTGTCTTAACCTTTATCCATTACCATTAGTCCCTCCATTTTGCTTTTTTTACATTCAATACGGAGCACTTGTTTCCAAATCAAGTCCTCCACTTTATATTGTCAGATCGATTTTTTAGCTGAATTCAAGAAAATACTCCATGAGTGGCTTCCACAAATGAAACTATAGATGGTGCTCTAACCCCACAGCAAAACTACTGTTCGTCGTAGCATTCTTAATATAACATTTATAGCGCAATATTAATCCAGGGAGAGCCGTGAATTTCCTCGAACCAAACGTCATGAATATGCACTTCACTGACAAGTATGTTCATTCTCAACTATTCCGTGCAGAACTTTAAGAGAAGGACATGAAGTTGCATATGGGAAAAAGGAAAATTTTGTACGACTTGAGGTTTGAGGATGGAAATTGAAAAATTAAGTACCTGGGATTTTTCTGCTGCCTGGGTAATAGGCAGAGAACTAGAGTAATTGATGATATTAGAATCTCAGTAGTTTTCATTTTCATTTTTTTTTTTTTGTGATAAAGACGTTCAACTAGAGAAACTGGCAATGCAGTCTTACAGAGTGAATGGTGTTGAGTAAATATCAAATTTCTCAGATGATGATAGTTGTGGCTCTAGAAAATAAACAAACAAGATTACAATTGATATGAACTTATGAGCCTTGTCAAGATGGTGAGGTAAACAATTTTTTACAGAAATTCTCGGACTAAACTTCATTCTGTTTTCATGTTTATGAACGTTGACATACATTTATTACTGAAGAAATTTAAGATGGTTTATTCTTAGATTTTTTGACAAGTGAGGGAAGTTTCTTCTTCTTACCCTTTGCTTCGAGAGTGAGAAATTTGTCTGTTATGACTTTCCTATTTGCTTTCTACTATATAGGTGTTTAGAAATAATGAAAAATTCAGAACCACTATTTGCTAGAAATCTACATTCTCTTGTATAATTTGTTTAGATACACATATAGTTCATATAAAACCCATAATCAGAATCGGCAAAAATTGAATTCATATCTGTGATAACTTTGGGCAGAGTACTTTTTTGGCAAGCGATGCAACAGGACCATTTAGGAGGAGTATTCCTGTTTTGGTATTGCGAATTGTCTTGCGCATGGCAATTAGTAATCAACCATATGAAATTCCAGGCTCATTCGTTACAGTTTGGATGAAGCTATATGTCATGGCACCAGTTGCGGTGTTGCCAGATAGAGCCTGTACACTTAACAAGAACTGCAGATGTAAGGAGATTGATTAAGAAAACAATTCTTTTTTATATCTGCTGAGCTAAATATGGACAACGCAGACTATCATTCTTAGTATGAGTTGTTTATTAATCTTTTTCATGATTATTATTTAGGAAAGACATAACTACCCATTATGTGGTTGCTTGAATGGCCAATTGTCTTTCGCTTGAATGTGATTTAACTTATTTTCTTCCAATTTTGAGTTTCATTTAGTAACTTTATTGCTAGATATTTATGCCAAGGTAACAATAGTTTTTAGAAAGAAAAAAATGTAATTTAACTGTAAGAAAGGAGAGTGGTTACTCACTGTAGTATCTACTGAAACTTGCTGATCATCACATGAACTTATAGACACAGCTAGACCACCATTTGTACCTTTGTTTATAGGTGACTGGCTACCATGATCTTCCCACAGATAGTATCCTTCCCTTTAGACCATAGTGATCTGTTTGATATTGATGATAGATCTACCTTTTAGATCAGAGATTGGCCATTTATTTTCTATAATCATAATAATTTCTACAATATAGTAACCCTTGCTCTAAAAATGAAGAAAGCTCGCAAATGGCCAGTTTGGGTTGATCCAATCACGAAAGGACAACACTGACCTATTCATTCGGTATACAAATGGTAGATCAAGAACAGTGCGACTGTGGCATGCATCAACGAAGGCAGGAAGTTTGGTTCCTTGGGACAGTGGTCTCACAATTGTAACACCCTTACATCATTAACAGTTCCCTTTAGCCTGTATTTCTGCCTATGGTAGCTTACTCCACATAACACTGCTGCATCATTCCGTGTACTGAAAAAGGCAAGGAAGGTGCGACTGGTTGCGAATGATGAGCATTACCTGACGCCCCTGAAAAGCTACCATTGTATTAATGTTACCGGATACTCTATTAAGCAAATTCTTCATTCTGCTAGCTGTGTGGCATATTGAGTCATGAGCTTGGCCTAGAGGATTGTTAGGTTGAATCCGGATTACAGTTAAGACATTGCACATTGAAATGTATATGCGTTGTGGGGAACCATTTGTTGCACACGCAACAACTGCATCTCATTCTCTTGCCTGCCATTTCCATTTCTGATCTCCTTTGGGGTCAAAACATTATCTGGATGTTGAAATAATCGATATAAATCAGAAGTTGACTGGGTTGAAGTTATCCTTAGATTATTAGCTTTATTCCACTTAAGAGAAAAAAAGGTCTGGGAATTAGATTATTTTCATTTTCCTGGGTTGATAAATGTTCCACCACGTCGCTCGACTCTAATTTGGTTGAGACTAATATTGCAGCTTCGGGATGTTTAGCATCAAGCATCACAAAGTGCAGCTTACATTTGAGGCTAATTATATGTGGAGTGTAAGTCTGTGTGAGAGAGAGAGCGAAAAATAGAGGCTCAGTTATATTAGAATCTTTCTTGAAGATGAAATGATATGACCTTAAGATACAACACCGGATTTTTCCATTAGCAGCCAATCCTAGAAGGAACTAGAAGAATTAATTTCTGCCAAAACTGGATAAATCTCTAGAATATGCTAATTAATAATTTACCAACATAGAGTAATCTAGAAGGGATTTAGTCGGTTCCTAACTGACATTAATAAACACATGGAATGAGAAATTATTTTCTGTTTTTCTCACTTATTTCCTTACACTTATACATCTTAATTTATAATACAATAAGGTGGAAGAAAGGGAATATAATCTCCTAATTAAATAAATAAAACTATTTCCTATCTTATCACCAATTATACTATATACACAACAATTCCATAATTAATAATTCCATATTTACGGGATTTCTACACCCTCCCTTTAGTTGGATCGTCCCTTTAGTTGGATAGTAGATATTGATCATATCCAACGTGCAGATGAAACCATCGAAACGTTGTTTGTGTAGCCCTTTAGTGAGTACATCTATCATTTGTTCTTTGGTAGGAACGTAGGTCATGCAAATAGTTCCATCTTCGACTTTCTCCTTGATGAAGTGTATGCCTACCTCTACATGTTTGGTTCGATAATGTTGAACTAGATTGAGTGAAATGTTGATCGCAACTTTGTTATCATAGTAGAGTTTAATCGGGAGTTTCATTGTAACTTGTAATTCTTCCAAAAGTTTTCTTAACCACAGTCCTTCACTTATTCCCTAAGCTGCTCTAAATTCTGCTTTAGCACTAATTCTAGGTACTACATTATATTTCTTACTTCTCCACGTTACAAAGTGTCCCTATACGAAGGAACAATAGCCTGTAATCTCTTAACTTCTCCTAACTTCTATTGATCCTGCCCAATCAACTTCCATGAATATTTCTATCTCCATCTTTTCAATTTTCTTGAAGAACAATCCTTTTCTAGGAGAGCTTTTGAGGTATCTCAAAATTCTATAAACTACTTCTAGATGAGCTTCCTTCGGAGAATGCATGTGTTGACTCACCACACTAATCGCAAATGCAATGTCTAGTTTGGTGTGTGATAGATAGATCAATTTCCCAACTAGTCGCTCATATCTGTCCTTTTCAACTGATTATCCCATATTGTCTGTCTTCCTTCCAGCTTCCATAGGAGTGTCACTTAGTTTACACCCAAGCATGCCAGTTTTAGTTAGGAGATCTAAAACATATTTTCGTTGTGGAACACCGATACCTTTCATTGATTTGGCCATTTCCATTCCCAGAAAATACCGCAGTTGTCCTAGATCTTTTACTACAAATTCTGTGACTAGACTTCGTTTCAGTCTCTACCTCGACTATGTTGTCACTCGTGATGATTATGTAATCAACATATGCGATCAGAATGGTCTTTGTTCTATCTTCAAATATTTTAAAAAATATAGTATGATCTGATTGTCCTTGTCGATATCCTTGACTCTTCAACACGTTTGCAAATCTATTAAATCATATTCTTGGTGACTACTTGAGGCCGTACAGAGACCTTTTTAGTTTACATACCTTGTTCTCTTCTTTTCTTTTACAAAAAAGTTGGTGGTAGTGTCGTGAAGACTTCTTTCTCTAACTCCCCATTCAAAAATACATTCTTAATATCAAGCTTTGGAGTGGTTAATCCAAATTTGCTGCTAGTTATCAAATGACTCAAATTATATTCAATTTTGCTACATGTGCAAATGTTTCTGTGTAATCCATTCTATAGGTGTGTATCCTTTTACAACTAGACGGGATTTGTACCATTCTACTGTATGCTTTGTATTTCACATTAAATAGCCATTTGTACCCAACACGTCTCTTTCATTTTGGTAGCTCCATTATATTTCAAGTTTCATTTGTCTCCAATGCTCTCATTTCTTCCATTACTGCTTTTCTCCATTTGGGAGTTTCCAATGCTTCTTGGATATTTCTCGGGATTTATGCACTATCAATGTTAGAATCAAAGGTTCGAAATCTTGGAAATAAAGTTTTATAAGCTATGAGATTTGAGATAGGGTAAAAAGTACATGATCGAGTTGGTTTCCTGATAGCAATATGTAGGTTAATGTCAGGTGATTCAGGAGAGGGCTCATAGAGATCTGGAGCTATCACCAGTTCCAAATCTTGTGGTGCTTCGAGCATGAGGTTTTCCTCATCCTTTAATTTTGGCCTTCTTGAGTAAACTTTTATGTCTTTGTCATGTTGTCCTTTCTGATCTCCCCATGAATTCAAGTTGTCCTATGTAGATGGTACATTAGAACTGGGTGGTGTTGGTGTTATAGGTGGAGTAGAAAGAGAGATTTCCGAGAATTGATCTTCACTTGATCTCTCTCCCTGAAGGGAGGATTTTTGAAAATAAAGATTTTCTTCGAGGAAGGTGACTCAAGGCTAACCAATACCCTTTTTGTGTTTGGATAATAGCATTTATATCCCTTTTGTGTAGGTGAGTATCCGATGAATACACACTTGAGTGCATGGGCTTCTAGTTTATTTCGATGATGGGAGTGTATATGAACAAAGCTAGTACATCCAAACACCTTAGAGGTAAATTTAAGCTGAGAAGAGAGTTAGGAAAGGATTCTCGGAATTTCTGGAGAGGAGATTCGAAGTTGTGGGTGGGACTAGGCATTTTGTTTATAAAGTAACCTAATGTTAAAATGGCATCTCCACAGAACATTTTAGGCATATTTATTAGGGCTCGAGAAATCTCAAGAAGATGTCTGTTTTTTCGTTCAACAATCTCATTTTGCTGTGGAGTATCGACATATGAATTTTGATGAATTATCCTATTTTCTCGAAGATAGGTTTTAAGGGTATTGTTGAAATATTTTGAGCTGTTATCCATGCACAAAATTTGAATTCGTGTTTGGAATTGAGATTGTACCATTCAGTGGAAGTTGGATTTTTCTTTCAACATGTAGACCCAGCAAGTTCGGGTATATCGTGGATAAACATGACGAATCATTTTGTGTAGGTGCGATTAGGAATTCATGAAGGTCTCCATAAGTCACCGTAGATCATGGTAAATGGTTTTGACGATTTATACTTGGATTTTGGGAACGAAGAACGGTGATATCTTGCAAGTTCACACATTTCACATCTAAGATCAAAATGTATTTTATTCGAAAATATTGAAAGAAGTACACGTCTTAAATATTGAAAGTTGGGATGATCCATTCTATAATGCCATAAAAGTATTTCATTATCCTTAGGGGTAAATGCAGAATCACAACTAGCAAATTGATATTATTTACTCACATCAACCTTGTCAAAGTAGTAGAGTCCTTCATACTCTTTAACACTACCAATCGTCTTCCCCGATGATAGGTCTTGAAATACACAGTAAGAAGGAAAAAAGATTAGTAGAACAATTTGAATTTTTAGTTAATTGGCTAACGGACAATAAGTTGCAAGACAAGTTTGGAACGTGAAGAACATGCTCAAGTGTTTATAGTTTTAGAGATTGAATATTCATATTTCCAGATACTGGGGAGAGTGAGTCATCTACAATTTTTTAGTTTAAGATTACCAGCACATGGTGAGTTATGTAACAAATGGATTGTAAGAGTTCGTTATATGATCGGATGCACCTAAGTTGATAATTCATAGCACTTTAGCGAGTGCAATAATATTTAGAGTTCTAAAGAAATTACTTTTGTGGGCCAATGAACTTGATGGGCTAGTTGTTTGGAAGCTGGATAACATTTTGTAGAGTTGTTACAATTGTTTAGAGTTGAATACACTACACGATGTGTGATTTTTTTCAGTGGAGCCAGTTGTCACTTGATAAGTATGGTTTTCGATATTTTGTCTTGTTTCCAATCAATTGGGTTTTCGTGCAGATCCCAACATGTATTTTCTTTATGTCCTGGCTTTCTACAGTGGTCACATGATGGACACTTTCTTTGTTGTCTTGGGCCTGACCCATATTTGGTTTCTCTAAATAGGAGTGTATATGATTCTATTTGGTTCTGGTTCCAAGAGAACTGAATCGAACCATGAACCAATGGTTTTTTTGATAGTGGAACCAAATGATTTTTTTAAAGATATGGAACCAAACCGAACCGAACCGTTCGGTTCTGATTTTGTTTGGTTTGATTCTAGTTTCATTTCTTAAATTTTTATATTTGCATCATATAAATTAGTAACATATACTTAAATAAAAAAAAATTCAAACATTTAGAAAGTTCAAATTTCAATTATCGAGATCAAAAAAATCATAACTAACAAACAAAACATATTCATAATTTGAATACACAAATTAGTTTTCGTTCTCAAACAAAAAATTATTTAATAAGTAATAGTAATGATTCACTAAATTAACTGCAGCAGTTTTGAAGGCATACCCCTACAATAAAGAATGAATTATCAAAATTTTTACAGTCCATTTTTATAGGCAGCATTAACCATTTTAATACTTCCTGAATGTTTATTACGTTTTCCTCTATTTGTGAATAATACAAATAATTTATCAAACAATCAAGGTAAAAAAATAGTTTAAAGACTTTTTAAGTAACTGACCAATTTCATTTTCGATCTTAAATGACACTCCACTGATTTGATGAAATGCTGTACCAGTAAGCCGCGACGTTGTGTAAATTGAAAATGAGTGAAAGAGAAATAATTCAACTGAATACAAAATTAGGGTGTAAGCAACTTATGAATTATTGCATTCAATTAATGAGCTATCTCCAATGAGTATAAAATTAGAGTATTCACTAATTAATATATATATAATTAAATATTAAGTTTGATTCTGATTCTGGTTCTTGAACTAAATACCATCACCAAAACCAAAACCAAATGGTTTTCGGTTCAAAGAACCAAAATCATTAATTTTTTTGATAGAACCGATCCAAACTGCTTGGTTTGGTTTGATTTGATTTGGTTTGGTCTTGTCTGGTCTGGACATTTTGTTTAACCTTACCTCTAAATAATTGGACAGACCCGTGAGGCACACAATTTTTTAATCCATTAATAACTGTTTTTTTAATATTAAAAGTTATATTTTTATTCCCAATTTGATTAAATCCACTCAGCCCATTAGTAGTGTTCAGCCTACCTAAATTCAGCCCCATAATACAACCTATTCGAATTTGTTGGAAGGGCTGAACTTTCAACACCAGGCCCAACTTCCTTCTTTAACATTATCTGTCGTCGACTTTTTTCCCGTCAAACCTCTGCAAAGACTTTATGCGTTGGTGGCATCGGTGATGGCTAAGGATCCATCTTCTTACATCATCGAGGTCTCTGTTCAACTCCGCCAAAAATTCATATACCCGCTCATTCTCCAGCCTTTTCTTGTATTGAACGCCATCGTCGAGGTAGTCCCATATTTGGCCTTTTTTTTTATCGACCACTAGTTTAATTGTCTAGGCCCACTCTCTATAATTTTTCACATTGAAATTTTCAATCGTGAATTGGAAGGATAAATTGTCCATTCCAATCGAGCTCATGATGGGGACTGATTCAATTTCACCAGTACTGAATCAGAGATGGTGGAATCTTTGCCGTTGACCATTTTTTTTGTAATGGGTCGGTTTTTAGGCTAACCGGTCTTTGATACCATACACGTAGGGAATGAGAAATTATTTTATGTTTTTCTCACTTATTTCCTTATACTTTTACATCTTAATTTATAATACAATAATGTAGAAGAAAAGGAATATAATTTCCTAATTAAAGAAATAAAATTATTTCCTATCCAATCACCAATTGTACTAAATACACAACAATTCCATAATTAATAATCCCATAATTACAGGATTTCTACAATTAGGTCCTATAAAAATAAGTTCCATGTCATTGTACGCATCAATGAGAGATAGTGAGAAGAAAGAGACAAGCATGCCCCCCGGGGCACATCCAAGTTGGCAAAGGATGGGCATTGCTGGGCTTACAACCTCAGGGTGGGGAGTTCGAATCCTG
>CAIGRB010111218.1:2081-30850 GCA_903798255.1 Fraxinus quadrangulata
GGTCAAATGGAGGCTTAATTATTATCAGTTGACACATGATAATGGTAGAAAACTAAAAACTTGTTTTGCACATATTCTATTGAGTGTAAAAGATTTTTTTGGAGAAGAAATGTATAATTGAGAAGTGAAGCAAAATTGTAAATTCATAAAATTTGTGATTAAAAATAATTGAAGAAAAATAATTTTAGAAAAATAGGTGCCAAACAAGCTTTTTAACAAACCAAAGAGATAAAACTACTACGAGTAAGAAGATGAATTATTTTTAAATATGAAAAAAAAAAAAAAAGTTAACTAAAAAGGTCTATAATAAAAAATAAAGTATTTAAAAGAACCCCATTAATCTTCAACACACCCGGCCTTTTCGTTTATAAAAATTGTTAACTTTTACAGGGACACTGTAATTTTAGGGAGTAGGTTTTCCTCAAATTAGTTGGGAACTAGCGCAATTTAATTAAATCAAGTCCCAAACAATTTTACGAAGAGTTCCCTTTAGCCTGCCATTTCTTGAAATCTCACTTCTGATTTAGCAGCAAATTTTACCCTTAGCCATTTGATTTCTACCGGAAAGGATTATTTTCAGATATCTTCGTTTGAGTAAGTATATAATCTCTTTTTTCTTTACGTATCGTTTCTGGGTTCTTTATTCTTGATTTTGGTTTACATGGAGTCGTGGGTTTTGGTTAACTTTTATTGCAGTCTTCGTTTCAATCTAATTTTTGGTTTATGATATGATCCCACTTGCACACTCTCACTCACCCTAGTATACTGTATACAGAAGCAGACATAGTAAAGCTTATTCTTCTTTAAGAAAAATTACTGGGTGTAAACTACTTTTTCAAAAAACGAATTTTAACCGGAGACTCTCTTATTTTCGCCAGAAATGATCAATAACTGTTCAGAAAGCATAGTGGTTTTTGAAGCAATAGTGAAATGAAACCTATAGGCTATAGGTATATTCAAATAAATCACTTAGTTCTGTTGTTTCAGGCATTCAGCAACATATGTTTTTGTGTAATACCAGATGTGCACATTTTCATAGATTTGTATGTATATTGTAACAATGTTTGTACACGTACACATATTCGTATGTATACACATTTAATGAAGTTTAAATATATGACTCTAAGCATTTGAATTCTTGAACTTGGGTATTCAGGGAAGATTTTTCCACTTGAAGGCCTGTTTTAAGAGTAGAAAATTTGATGCCGGATGCTATGAGGAGAATTATAGGAGGAAGGGAAGGGAAGAGAAGAGGAGAAATAGAGGGAGAAGAGGGGGTGAAGAAGAGAGAAATTGGGGAAGAAAATATCAATTATTCTCTCAGCCGGGAAGAAATGATGCAATATTAGAAGGATTATCATAAAGTTTAGCTTCCAATTTTAATTCGTATTTTAGGAATGTTATAATTAGGTTTACTTTAGTTAATTTTATTACGTTGTAATAAAAGAGACTTTCAATGAATAAAAATTGATTTTATCTCGACCCGTCGCTCGAGCGCCCTTCCTCGTGCCTAGCAAGTGGTGGATCACTGAAATTAACGCTCGGGCAGTTCCTTGGTGTGCGCGAGTGGTGGATCTCGTTTTTTGATCTTCTTGAATTGTTTTCGACACCTTTTAGGACTCTACCACCCTAACGATTTTGACTCTTATTACAACTCAATAACTTACGTTTTGCACATGAAATATGTCAATTAAAATGAGACATGACAAGGGGTATAGTTTTCCCGTAGAGAGTAAAGAGGTTTTAAGATAACAAGTAGAAATATTGTCTTTGATGAGAATCTCATGACACGCTCGATTGATAATAAAGAAAAACCACAAGATAGGATCAAGAAAGTGATGACATTATTCAAATAAGTAACGAGTCATCGTTACATGAACCAAATGAGTCATGATCAACTTTGTTGTGAAAAGCGGAGATGATACCAGATTAATCCAATATCAAATTATTAGATAAAATAAGATATTATAGCCACAATATGAAATAATTGATCACAAAAATAAAATAATTTACAGAGAATAGAAATTTTATTATAATATACAGAAAGAATATAAATATTTGTGTTTGCAATATTTCTAACTTCTTATAAAACTTAAAATTATCTTCAATAAATAATTCGGATCATACCCAAATTCTAATAATCTCCACATCGACAAGAATTTCACTGCAATGAATAAAACTTCAAAGGAAAAATTTCTTGACCTGGAGATAAATTCCACTTCCAGGAATAGATTTGAACTCTTCGATGAAAAATACAAACGAACTTCTCCATCAAAAAAATCCAACTGAAAATACTCTCCACCTCTACTACCCCAACTAGGAGCAAAAATGATCTAATGACCACCAAACATGGCTGAAACAAACCCTGTAACAGAATCACAACTGAATACATCAAAAGAAGGATCTTGACTAAAATCAACACCCTTAACTGTATTCAAATCATCAGCTAAATCAATAGAATTGTACATATGTGAAATCTTATGGCAAAAAATGGATATGTTTCTAGCAACTGAATAAAATGACATCATCGATGATGGTGGCAAAGGCAAATTTACACATAACTTCTAAATTCAACTGAGATGTATTTCTTAAATAAGACCCCAAATTAGACTCTAAAGGTACATAATAAAACTCCAAATTCACTCTAGTTCTTAAAATATGCCGATTGCTTAAAGATCATGTATAACACTGCAATATATATAAATAAAATTTTCTATGCCCCTTTAATAAAACACAGGCTCTTTTACTAACCTTCAAAACTCCAATTTCAACAGTATACATGTATCCTTTTTAATCAAGAGTGCTTAAGGAGATACCAAATTTCTTTAAATCTGGAACGTGTTTCACTGCATCAAGTGTTCTAATCGTCTCATTGAGCATCTTTATTTTGACCGACCAATAACAACCATACAACAAGGTGTGTTATTACCGGTCATAACAACACCTTTTGAAATTTTTTCATATGTTGAAAACAAATCCCGATTAGGAGTCATATGAAAAGTGCATGTTGTATAAAAAATTCAAGCCTTGTCAAGTTTGGAGTTATAGTCCGACATAAGTAAAAGCTCATCACTGTTATGATATTTTGCAATATTTGATTCCTTTGAAGTTTCTAATTATTGATTTGCAGTCAATTTTGATTTATTTTGCAACTTATAACAATCGTTTATCAAGTGTCTATTTTCCTTGCAATAATTACAAAATTTAAAATTAGATTTTGACTTACCCTTTGCACGACCACTATCAACAATGAGGTCATATCCAGACGCTCAAATGCTACATGATGCTTCATCTTCTCATTTAAAAATAGAATATCATAGACTTCTTCAATACTGAGAGTATCATGACTACATAAAATCATATCTCTAAAAGACGTGCATGAAGGAGGCAATGAACACAATAAAATCAACAAATCTTCTTCATCATATTTGACATTCAAGATCTCTAAATCAACTACGATTTCCTTAAAAGCAAGTGTTCCTCAAAAGAAGTACATTCTGTCATACGGTGAAAATATAGACGTTGTTTCAAATGCAATTTGCTAGTAAGACTCTTCGCTATGCATAATAACTCTAATTTTAACCATAATGCGGTGATTGATTTTTCCTTCAAAACTTCTGAAGAATATTATTTGAAAGATGAAGATGTATTTGAGATAAGACCTTTTGATTCCTCCGTTGTTTTTTCTCCAGAGTCCAAGTTGTGGTATTTTGTCAAATTCAAACAACACGTAGTCAAAATCCATTTGAGCAAGTACTATTCGTATATTTACCTGTTACAAAGAGAATCTTGTATTGCGATCTAATAGCGGAATACTATACTCTATTGTTGTCATTACGAAAAATCTCGATCTTCTCAAGAATTTCAACACCAAAAACTCTGATACCAGTTTGTTGTGAAAAACGAAAATAATACCGGATTAATCAAATACCAAATTATTGGTGAAAATAAGAGATTACAGCCAAAATATGAAATAATTGATCACAAGAACACAAGAATAAAATATCTCGTCAAGAATGAAAATTTTATTATAATATAGAGAAAGAATACAAAGATTTGTATTTACAATGTTTCTAATTTCTTACTAAATTATAATGAAGAGTCAACTATATATGGGGAATAAATAGGAAAACGTCCAAACCCTAATAGTAGAGTTGTAATTGAAGTAAAATACAAGAAACGGAGTAGAGGGGAAAATCTCGCAGGGAGAAAATAGCCAGGTGGCACCTCAGCGCCACAGGGCAACGCCGCAGTGCCCGGAGCCTGACGTCGCAACGCCAGGCCAAAAATATCCTGGCGCTACAGCACCCACTCTCGGGTCCTTTACATCAAAAATTTAATTTTCTTCATCCAAATATTCTCTTCAAGTCCAACACAAATTCCTACTCTCAGTTGAGCTTTCAAGCATAACTTCAATTAGAATTCGTCAAGTAAACTTAAATATGATTTCACAATAGTATTTCAAATATAATTCTTCTTAATGTGCACATTAATTAGAATTCCCAATTATTTTCGACAAATAATTAGGATCACATCCAAATTTTAACAAGCTTGAAGATGAAAATAATCAAAAGAATGATCATTTGCAATAAGATGTAGACAACCTTTAGGAGAACACCTATTGACTAGGGATAGAGTAAGGACGTAGATTTGAGCATTTGAATGGCATGGCTATGCAGACTTAGTGTAACTCATTACATCCCAAGAAAATATGAATGACCAATCCAAAACTTAATCAGAAGCTTCAACGTGTGAAAAAATATAAAAAAATTGGCACAAGGCTATGCAAGAAGAAATTAACTTATTGAATAAGAATAAAACTTGGGAATTGGTAAATAAACACCTGGGTAAATCTATAATTGACTGTAAATGGATTTTTAAAATAAAAGAAGGCGAGTTGAAGGATGGGATATAAGACTTACACTAAACTTGTATCTAAAGGCTTTTCTCAAAAAAAGGGTCTTGACTACAACAAAATATTGTCTCTAGTCGTAAAATATACCACAATCAGAGTGATTCTTGCTCTTGTACCTCAATTTAATTGGGAACTTGAGCAAATGAATGTTAAATTTGTCTTCTTAAATGGTTACCTAGAGGAAACAATAAACAACACGAGGGTTTTGAGTTAAAGGGGACTCAAAACTTGGTGTGTCTTTTAAAGAAATCCCTATATGTACTTAAGCAAGCCCCTGAGCAGTACTGGTAAAAAAGTTTTGATACCTTTGTCTACAGCATTACCAAAAGGAGTAATTAGGATAGTTGAATTTACTTTAGAAAATAGAAGATTAAAAACCACTTTTATCCTCTCTTCTACGTTGATGATATGTTTTCATATAGTAAAAACATGTCTAGAATCAATAATATTAAAGATAAGGTAAAATCTGAAATTGAAATGAACGATATTGGGTTTACTAGAAAGATATTAATGAAGGATATTAAAAGAAATAGATCAGAAAATCAAACATCTCATCTATGTAAACTATTAGAAAGTTTCTCTGAGGGTAAACTTTTGACTGAGAGAAAAGAATGAAATTTATGCCTTATGCTGATGCTATTGATTCTTTTATGTATGCCAGGGTTCGTAGCTATGGTTTGTACTAGGGAACATGTTTCTTTTGTTACGAGTGTGCTTAGTAGATTTATGTCGAATCCCAGTGAGACCCACTGAGAAGCATTGAAGTGGTTGTTCAAATATGTTAATAGTTCCTCTCAGTTAGGCCTTGTGTTCGACAGATGCAAGGAATTTGCTAGACTTAAAAGGCTATGTTGACTCCAACTTTGGGGAGAATGGAGATAATAGGAAGTCATCTCCTTCATATGTCAATAAACTTTGAGCGACTTCCATTAGTTGGAAATCTCAACTGTTAAAGATTGTTGCCTTGTCATCGACTAAAGTGGAATATATAGCAGCTAAATATGCTACTCCATCATGTTTCCATTTTCTTTATCAAAGGGAAGTTCATTTTGAGCGTCATGTAATGCTCGTAAAGGTTTGTCTTAATTATAAACAGTCGCAGGTTGAACATTTAAAAACTAACTAACAATTAAAACAAGTATTTCAAGATTGAAGATTACATCGTTGAAGATCCTTTTTGTGTGACACACACGTATTGGAATGTTCAAACATGGTACGCATGATTTACTCGTGACATTTTTTTCACACATTTCAAGAAGCAAATCACAAAATTTGGAACAAGAGAAATCGATTGAGGCTAAATCAAAATCCAAGAATCGATGGGAAAAAAAAAAAACTCGAATTATCATTTAGCTTATTGTCAATTAACGTGGATACAGAAAAAAAGAATACCTAGCACCATCAACATAACAATTTTGAGTACTACTCTCTATGCAATTCCACCATGGTAAATGCAACCTACATTAAAAAAATGTTATGAACTGTCAAATAAATAGCTGTTGGAACAACGTGCAAAATATCTCAACAATTCCCAAAGAGAAGAAAAACGTGTTTTTTAAGATATTTATTTTCGTTGGGACGAAAATTCCTACAAAATTAACAATTGATTAGATTTGCAACTTCGTCTTCATGCATGTTTGGCAAAGCTTAAATTATACATACCTTCTATCATATATTTTGCTGCAAGACCCATAATTACTACTCATTTATTATTCATACATTTAATAGGATCCACAACTTATGATCACTTCTAAAACCCTCCCAAACATGCCCAAAATTCAACTATCAAACCCACATTTTCTAATTCTTCAGTTCTAATTTTCACATCGAGTTCCATTAAACAAACGTACCCACCACGAAGGATTAGTGAAACCAGGATATTTTGTTCTCTTGCTATTAGTTAAAACTTAAAACTAATCACATCTAGACCTCTATACCATGTTATATCAAGCTTAATAACAGTGGGATGTTTGTGTGATAAACATAAACTTATTCTATAAGCTAACCTCATGAAAATAAGTACTTACTAGGATTAGTAGTAGAGAGTGTAGCGGCTTGAAAGAGGTTGCAGTTCCACGAATTCCTGCTGGCAAATTAAAAGAGAAGAACCATTGATTAAGCAGCATGTGATACAACAGTATTTGGGCCAAAACAGGCATCACCTTATATTGGCAGGCAATCGAGATGCAGAGATGACAAGCATAAAAGTACCACACTAACCTGATCCTGGTGGTAGTGTCACTTGAGTTACGGGAGTAGCGGGAGTTATTGGAGCAAGAATCACAGGAGTTGTTGGCGTTTTTGGACTAGGCATCACGGGAGTCGGAGTAGGAGTCAAGGTTGTTGCTGATGCTGTTGGAGCGGGAGTCATTGCACTTGGTGCTGGTGTCTGGGCAGATCAACCAAAAAAGATTGAAGGCTCGAAAGGCAAAAATTTCTAAAATTGGTTTGAGTTCCATCATTTGTTTAAGGGTGAGTTAGCAGATCAAAATATTGTCAACTGTACATCCGGTCCAATACAATCTAATATTGCTTAACGTGCATGCACTTAATTTTTCCAACATTTGGTTTCTACTCTGGAAAAGCAAAATCAAGGTTAGTATAATAAATCTATTTACAAATTAGTCTCATCCATGTCGCTTCATTAAATCAATTTAATGAAGTATTCAAATGCATTCTAGTAAAAGCATTGTGATATCAGAAAACGAGCAAGTTCTCTTGCCTGTGCGCCCTTTGAAAGACCAGCATCATAAATCATGGAAAGATCGGGCCTGAAGAGCCCAAAAGACCGCTCTGAGCCCGGACCAGGTTTCAAATTCTCGTCATAGAGTGCAAAGATATATGTATCCACAGGTTTTCCGGGCATTAGTGGTGTGCCAACCTTTGATCTGAGGTGGTTTATCAAGTTTCCGTTGTAGTTTTTTGCGTTGTCCAAACTTGCGCCAGCTTCATTCGGGTCTCCTTTATAAGGCCATCCCGTCTCAGCAACCACAATCTCAACATCCTTGAATCCCATTGCACTCAACGCCGAGTGTACAGAATCAACCTATACCGTACAAAATTTGGCTAGAAAACCATATTAGTACAAACTTTCCATGATCTTGTGGTTCAATTTCTTACTAATTTTCATGTACTCTCTAAATTTGCGACTAGATTTAGTAATTTACCTGGGCATCGAACATGTTCATGTATTTAATACCCGTTCTTGAGTCCACTCGACCAGCATTTGGTTGGAACAGACAGAAAGCCAACGTTTCAGGCCTCGGATCACTTTGATAGGCAAAGAAAGGGTACGGATTGATCATAAAAGGCGAACTGTTATCACTTAGAAACTGCAATAATGCTTTCATTGTGTCTCCAAAAGTAGGATTGAAAGCCCCTGCTGATGGTGGTTCCGACTGGCCCAATACTGCCATGGAATGAACAGTCGAGACCTTGATTTTTCCACCTAGTGAAGCTGCAATTTACATTGTAAACCATTCAATACATGTTATTCCGTCACTCATTTTTGATAGAAGTTTAATACAGAACATTCAAAGAGAGATTCAAATTTCATTTTTCTTTCTTCTCTTCTCTTTTCTTTCCCTTTTTACTTCTCCTTCCTTTGTCTTTTCCCTTTTTCAAAACTGCCACAATGAAGTTGTGTTTCAAACCACTCTTTTCCAATCAAAGAACATGACTTTGTGCTCTTGGGCAACCAACGAAGTTTATAAGCCATATATATAAACGGTCAAAAAAGAGTCAAACCAATTTTTATTTACACATTTCATGGGACCCCAACACAAGCTCATTGTTCACTGAAGTTTTGTTCACTAAACGGTCAAAAAAGAGTCAAAAAAGGCTCACTGAAGCAACTTGAATCTGAACTACAATTCAGATCGAGTCTTACCGAAATCGAATTTCCTTTTCGTGCCATATGCGCTTAGACTTGACTTTTTTCAAATCAAATATGGGTGTTCTTTTTTATAAGTTTCATGATATATAGAATTTTGAAGATATTGCAAACTTAAAGAACTAGAAATTTAAAAACTGCAACATCATAGAAACAATTCCTTTTATTATCACAAAATCACATGCAGCACACGTGTTTCTAACTAGTTATATGAAAATTTGTCACGGGCCAATGATTAAAAATTATTAACTAAAATTGCCTAAGTTCACATGAAATCTATTGCTGATTGGATTAAGAGAACACTCGTAGTAACTAAACTTTGACCAAACTTTGAGTGAAATTTCCCATTTATCACCAAACTTCTTTGCTTTAATTGATCGCTAAAATAAATTTCGTTTGGAGTTGGTCACTTCAAAAGTTAAAAAAAGTTTTAAATTTACGTGCATAATCTTTTATTGTGAAAATGGGTCGGACAAACCTGCTTGCACACGTTCAAATATGTTGTGGATTTGAACAACTGACGGAGTAAAAAATTTAAAACAAAGACATGTCGTGACTAATTTGAAGCAAAACAAATATCAATAATCAAATTCATCGGTAATTATTACCTGCATTGAGGGCATTTTGGACATTTTGCATGGCAGGTAAGAGATTGGACAGTAGATTCTGATCCCCTGCGGTCACGACCTCGTTACCTATAGAGACGACAATGATCTTGCTCGCCGGGTAATATGCCATCACATTCGAGTTGACCCACTGACCCGCGAAGTTCGGGTCAGAAGCCATCGCAGGAATATCCCCATTAGCGGCGCCGATCACGATTCCAATATCGGAGTTCGCCAGCGCCTTGATAATCGCCGGGTCGGCTCCGTACAGCCGCACCTTCTCGAAGCTCGTCGACTTCAAGAGCTTCGCCGTGGCTTCCGGCGGTGGAAGGTTGTTGGCAACTATGCCGTAATTTACTCCAACAAACGACTCCGATTCTGTAAAAGTACAGTAAAAGAGTGAGTCTAACTGAGTTGACTCAGTGGCCAAAATTTGATATAAGAATTGGATAGTATTGAGCCAGTATCGAGTTAAAAAAAAAAAAGTAACTTTCCCTATTAATTTACTTTAGTGCTATCAGTTACAGACAAGAGTTCAATGAACCTCGCGATGTTTCTAGGTGGGCTGTCGGTTAATTGCATGAAAAATAAAAAGAAGAAGCAATCCCACTAAGTGAAATTGAAAATAGAAAGTGCAAATCGACTTACTTGAAGAGCAAAAATACTGCAATAAAAAGCAAATTAGGAAGAAGATGGAAGGTTTCTGCATATTTGAAGCTTCGGCAATGGCGTTAAGGAGTGGACGGCTTAAATAAGAATGAATACGGTGGTTCCAATCGAGGTGAGTGAAGGCGGAAGCGGTTGCCGGTGGTGGAGGAATTAGGACACGTTGGGGGGTACAATGAATGATGAATCTATTCGAGTACTTGTAGCAGAAGAAAAAAAAAATGAAGAAAAGAATAATCCGTTACTTTATTCCCATTGAGGAGTGGTGGCCAATGAAAATGGTGGGTTTATTTTTCTTCTTTTGATTTTACTTTTGTTGTATTAAAGGAAAAGACAGTAGTCATTTTTGTTCTCAGTATTTTTATTTATTTTTTATTAACTTCTCAAAAGGTCTTTCATAGTGGACGTAGGCTGTGCCTTTTCAATCGCTGCCTCGTTTGTCGTAGGCTTTTTCTCATATGCTGAGTCAGTTGTAATTGTCGTGTGCTTTGTTGACCTTCTTTATATTTGTTTTACTTAGTTGAGAAGGCTTTGATCACTTTTGAACACGCAAGACAATTTTAAAATGGACAAAATTGAAAAATATAGGCACTACTCTTAGGTTAAGTCCTGTTTGGTGTAGCTTAAAATTTTGATAAAAATTATTAATTTATTAAAACGTATATTTATGATATTCACATCTTTTATAAATTTTTCAACAATACATTTAATCGTTTTTTATCAAAATTTTCTAAATTTTTGATTTTTTTACTACACAATAGGAGCTAAATGATATTTCGTACCTGATTTGTAAAAAGTAGATAAAAATTTAAGTTAAAAGTTTTTTTATCAAAATTTTCTAAAAATTTTCAATAACATATTTCATCAAGTTTTATTAATTTGTATCAACTTTTATGTTAGATCCAATTTTGTAATTAGCAAAATTTCCAAATTTGTAATTGGCAAATTCCTTAATCAAAATCAGGTTCTAGTTGAATTTTATTAGGAGTTTATTGAGTTGTAATCAAAGTCAAAATTGTTAAGAATTGATAGTATAGGTCTTGAATGACTCCAAGATGTCTAAGAAGATCATATATGATGAATGAAATGCAATTAGAAAAATATTGGAATTTGAACAATGTTATTTCTAGAAGAGTTGTAGTCCTTAGCGTTAGCTTTTCAACGCACTTTGAATCATCTCAATCGGATTCAAGAGATAAAGTTATGACGAAAATATTGACCATTACTCCTAGCGTGGCTAGATGCTCGAGCGACGTGATAATCCAAGGAACAGTAAATCTTGATTTTCAAGCTGATTTTGAATTCATTTTCATTCCAAACACTACCCATTATAAATATACATCCTATGAGACGTTCAAAATTGTAGTTGAACAATATTTTAATTATAGAGATCATTCTGTAAAGATCCAAACATCATTTCATTGATTCCTTGATTCAATCACAATATTATTTTTTCATTATTCAACTTATATACTGATCCAATTATTAGGGCCTTGTTGTAAGTCGAGTTTGTTCTTTGAAAGCCAAAAACATATTCCAGTATCTCTTGCATTAGCCTACAAGATCAAAGCACGGAAAGATCATTGGTCAAATACCAAACCTACATTCGCCAATTTGTCTTCATTGTTGCTGGAGTTTTGGGAAGAGACGCTGAAGAATGATGCTCGTTCTTGGAGGTCCATATAAGATAAACGATACCAAGGGTCGAGCGCTGGTATAAGGAGTACGTAGTCTAGGAGGGGACTAAGGGTTAGTAGGATCTGAATAATATTGTAAGTCTCATCGTTTATAGTGAATTGTTGACTGACAAAGTGTCCAAAAATTTTGATCATTTACGAAAGGTTTTCTCCATAATCATATTAGTGTTATTTACTATTTTCTATTTATAAACTGTGATATTCAAATTTAAGATAAAATTGACTTGGTTGGCCTATAATTTAGAAATAATTAAAAAGTGACTTATAACTTTTAATTGTGTAATTCCACATGTTGGGTCTAAATAGTCGATAAATTTGAACTTCAATTTTCAATAACATATTTCAGCAACTTTAATCAAAATGTGATAAACGTTAGATTTGTAGCTACATAGGAGCTTAATGTTACTAATTGTAAAGTTCAACAATTGGACGAATTAATTGAGCAACGTGAATCATCTCTATATTATTCACAATATTTATAAAGTTACATATGAATGTTTATAGTCATATATTGAAAGCAATCCTGCTTAGACATAAGTGCGCAGGAGCAATCCACTAAAATTGATTAACATGAGTTAAATTTATTGTAGGACTGTGTAGAATTATTTGAATAATTTAGAACACGAACTTTATCTCTAACATACCCTACAAGATTGTGGTCTCGCCTATCAAACTGTAATAGCTAAAATTGAGATGTAGATAAAGGCATGTGAATGAATCTATTTTATCTTTTATATACATTTTCAAAACTTTCGTTTGTACTATTTTTAGGTAAGTAAGGATAACTTGATTTTTTATATATTTCAACCTTTTTCAAAAATTCATCAATTATGTTTTATTCATCTACTATATTCATCTTTATTTTATGTTCGTAACCAAGCTCTGATACCAATCTCAGAGATGTGCATCGAAATTTTTTAGATTTTCTATTAATTTAACGGATTCATAAATATTTAAAAGGTCACAATAAAATATTCATCTTTATTTTAGGTTCGTTACTAGGCTCTGATACCAATCTCAGGATGGTACAATGGAATTTTTTTAGATTTTCTATTAATTTAATGAATTCGTAAATATTTAAAAGGTCACAATAAAATATATAAAATTGACTATCTTTTGTTGAAGTTTTTTCTTCAATAATTATGTTTAGTTCGTCAATCCTTTTTTTAGATCGAAAATCCTTTTTGTATATCTTTTTCAAGTTTGATTGCTTGATTGGCTATATAAACGTCATTATATTTTAATTTAGGATCTAAATATTCTGTAAAGAATATTTTTAGATCTTCTCTTATGTAATTTAATACACTATATATTGTTGTTCTTAAATCAATAAAATTTTGTATAATATTTGGAGTTAAATCTATCAAAGATTCTGAGTTCATAAATTTTTGGGGACTTTAATTATATACTTATAGTGGCTTTGATTGCAAATTCTACTTAAGAGGGTATTTTTGGAAATCTATTTTCTGTTTTTTTTTAATTCTGAAAGTGAATAGTTCTAGACAAGTAGAATTTTCCACTTAAATATTACTTTGAATAAAGCTGCTTGACCAAGGCCAACAACGAACGCCACATAGCACCCTTGGATGGCTAGGGCCACATATAGCAACTCTCATGGTACTTTATGCATTAATAAATATTTTATTTTTAGATAGTTTGATTAAAAGAAACAATACCATCATGAAAAAAAAAAATTGTTTAATAAGTACACTTTTTCGAGATGGTTAAGTTAGGTCATAATAAATAACTTTTGTTGCAGGATGACATGCATTCATGAATAATTATTGCTAGTTTAGTCCAAGCCAATTAGTATATAATAATCGAAGACTTTATTGCCAATCAATTTATTTATTTATTATCGATAGCTGCAATCACTCTAAGATCTAGATAGATATTGCCTAAAAACGATGTCTCAGAAAAGAGGGGAAAAAAAAGGGGGAAAGAAAAACTGGTTCCTCGTGACAATATATAATTAGTCCCTTTTTCAAGGATTCCTTTTTTGTAAATTCTTCTCTCCCTTTCACTTTCTTTATTATTATTCTACCCGAATACAATCTAAATGAGCATATATTGTTGTCAAACAAAACACAACTTTTCATAGTAAAACTTATTTCCTTTTTTTTTTTTTTTGGAAATTAATCGAAAATTGACTCGATTTGTTATTACTTATTGTACAATAGTAGTAAAATACCCCCAAGGCATAATTAATTCCCCCCATCTCTTGTATTATGGACTAAATTCTACACAATTATGCTGACAGAGATGCTTAATGAGCACTTTGCATGGTCATGTAAAGTGGTGTGCCCGTAGAGAGGAAGGGGTTTATGTTCTTACAAGACTTGACATTGTTTGCATAGTCAACAAGCTATGTCAATTCGTGCAAAAGCCCGTGGACATAGCTCTACGTCAGGTGCTGAAGATCAGTTTGTGTAGTATTCAAGCATCTAGTTGGAGATCTAACACGTACAGGTTTTTGGTAGCATCAGCTATGTTGTCCAGAAGGCAAAGAAAGGCAGCTCGACCTTCTACTGTGGCTAAGTATGAGGCTGTGGCACTTCTGTACGAGCTTGGGGAACCTATTAGTTCTGCTCCCACCATCTACTGTGGAATTTTAGCACCACATGTGTTCTAATCCGATGTTTCATTCTCGAAAGAAACTTAAATTGTTGAGGTTGATGTTCTTTTCGTCCGAGGCAAAATACAGTTCGACACATTTCGTATTCTGAATCTGCATGTTGCTTCTGTAGACTCACTCACCAAACAGTGGTCTGCATCTCAATTTCAACTTCTACGGCCCAAAATATGTGTCACCATTGGGACCCCACCATCTAGAGGGGCCATTTTTTTAGACATAAAGATCGAGTTCTATAGATTCATTTACTTCACAGTCCTAGCATATATCAAATTCTTGTAAATTAGTTGAAAATCAACAGATTTTCATAATGCTCAGTGAAAATATTTCCATGTAAACGTAATCAAATTATAATGAAAGTTTAGCAAGTCGACATGACTACCTGACACTAAAATCATCATAAGTTTCCTTGCAAACTGGATTTCCCCCTGATGGGTACTGACAAATTTAATCTGCAGATGAAGACATAGATAAAGCTATCTGATTGTGGAAATTTTTGTTCAATATCGGGGTTGAGAAAGTTTATATAGATTGGAAAGGGGAAAAATAAATTATCCAAATTTTTTTTAAGAAACATTTATTTGTTTTTCCTCATCTTTTAATTAACATAATCTTTATGTCGATGGTACGATTTGAATAACTTATATGCAGAGTCAAACTTACCCTCTATTTTTTTTAAAAAAAAACCTAAAATAGAAAGCTTTTTTGAATTTATTTTTAAGTAACTGGCTCGCTCTAATAGTACAGAGAAGAGGAGAGATTGTACTTTGTAGGGAATAATCAAAGCAATTTTCAAGTTTTGGCTAAAATTCCCTCGAATTTGCAGATATTGCCCAAAACTTATGCTTATTCAGTTAATACAACTTTTACCTTTTCATAGAAATTGAGCTATAAATCGTTTTCACCAAATTAGTTTATGTTGCCCTTGGGCTTTTCAAATGTTTTCCAGTTGCCTTTAAAAATTCTCTAAATTGTCATTGAACTGAATCTCGTCGGTTTAAAAATTAGCAGATTTAATAAACTTACCAAAATGTTTTCTCTTCTGCATTTCATCTATCACATCATCTAACCCGTTAACTTTTATAACAACGAGCAATTGAGTGACGAATAAGATGACATTTTGATAAATTCAATTGCTACTAAAAAATATTTGACAAAGTTGAAATACATTACAATTTATGAGATATTCAACACAAGATGACTTTGTCAGCTTTTTGTTGATTATTTTTGGACCAGGAATAAAATGAGAAACGATGTTGTATATTACGCCAAGCTACAAATGAAATGAGATTTGTGGAAAAGAATAGGTGAGTAAATTGTCAATGTACTACAGAACTTAATAATGCGACAACGGGGTGTTACTTGCGCTGTATCTTTTATTTTAAACAATGCTCTTCGATTAGCAAGAAAACAATGAAATAATACGAAATATAGGTGAAACTCGTAATTTTCACTAAATAAATATTTCCGGCAACCAAAAATATGTTATTTGCTTTGTAAAAGTTCATTTTCATCGACAAAATCGAGCTACAACCTATATTTTTACAACCGAAAGGAATCCCTCCACCAGAAAAGTAAGAAATCAAAGATGCGAGTTCAAGGCAGATAGTACCTCATTTTTCAATGCCCTGTTGCAAATACTGAATCAAATCGTAACCAGCAGTAGTCCACTTATTGTATGCATCAGTGCATATGCGGATCATAAAATTGGCAGCCTCTTGCTCGCTCATTTCAGGATGAAATCTCTTCCGAAGATTTCCAATCGGGTCACCCCTGCTGAAGCAAGGCAATCCACTATCAAGCATCATTAACACTGTGTTTATGATACCATCCATATAGCGGCGCGCAGCAAGATAACCCTTCACACACAAGCTGCAAAAATGGAATGGGAGTCGAGATAACATGTCACATAAAATAGAAAGAGAAGAAGAAGATCCATTGATCAGTCTGAAACTTCAATATTTACCTTACAAATTGGTACCAAGTGTCACTTTTCATTACTCCAGACGGGTCGAGTAATTGAGTCATCTCATGACTCAGTTTAAAGTGGGCACTTTCGAATCGCATATTGTTGCCAGGTGAAGTTTCCAGTATAAAACCAAAATCAATATGAACAAGCCTACCCACACTGCAATCATAAAAATTAATGGTTAAACTCTTATATGATATGGTTTGAACCAGAAAACCACGGAGGTACAATAAACTGCTTACCTGTCAAATAAAAGATTCCCGTTATGTCTATCCTTTGGTTGAAGCAAGAGGCTGGCAACTGCATAACCAGCACTGCTAATGAGGAAGTTCTCACGAGCAGCTTCAAAGCTGGGCGAACCAACAGGCCCAAAGTCTTGTTGAAAAATCTCGTACAAGCCACCATCGGTGGTCTCACCCATCTGACTCCTGCTTCGTGTATTGGGCACGACCTGCAGAACCAGAAGGATAATATGACATGACGACTAAATTATTTTTACAACACTAGTCAGGGAGTTGTAGTGAGGAGATCCCATAACATTAGCTAAATTATCCTCAAAAATCACGTAAGGAAGATCAATGAGGCCCATGGATATAGAACGTGTTTCAAACATGAGAAACTGATCGCAGTGTTAGCTAATTACAGAATCAAGTATGTTATATGGTGCAAGTATCGACATTGGACACTGTCAACTCAAACACGCAGAATACATAACAAAAAGTTAACAACCAGCTTACTTATCTGTACACACACATGTGCTCCGCATGCGACCAATGGTGTAAACACTCTAACTTAAGGCCAGTTGAAATAAACCCATCAACCCCCTCAAACGTTCTCTGGGGAAATGGATTTTTCACACACTTATCATTCTCAATCAGCTACTTCCATAGAGCAAATGCATCAATTCTCCACTTAAAAAGGTAATAGTCAATATACTTTTCTCTGCATGCTTGGTCATTACGGCATTAGAATAAGTCAATTTGCAATTGAACCAACAATTTAAATGTGTTTATTGCAATAAAAAAATAACACCTATTATGATAACCATGAAACACATTTCTTGCCCGCATCCTCATGCTTCCTAAGATGGTTTGTTTCTTGCTGCATCAGCATTTTGTACTTATAGCACTGTTAAGATGGAAAAGTACACACATTCATAACATAATGGCTGAGGAACAGAAAAGGAACAAAAATTACATTTTAATGCAAGGATGCAGTTGAGCATATCAAACAAGCAGAAAATTGGATATGTGATAAAGCAAATTACAACCCAGCATCTCTGCCCAAATTTTCTGTGAGCAAACATCTGAATGCTTAAATGTGCAGGGAAATAAGAAAACAAGAAAACATTCATTAGTCACTACTCACACACACAAATGTCAGAATAAGACTTGCATTGCATGAAGACACATCCAAACACATTCATGCACGAGTGAGCTGAAGGTAAATGAAGATTTACCTCAATAATTCCTCTCTCTGGACCAGTTGGGAGAACTCCATAGGGAAACAAATACAGATTAAGTCCAACAGCTTCAAAGATGTCCTTCAAAAGTGAAACAACTTGTAAAGCAAGAACATCTTGTCTGCAGTCATCTCCCACCTATGTTCCGAAAGAGCTCAATCAAACAGTGCATAGTAAAAATGTAAAAGTAAAAGTGGAACTAATTTCATAATTACAGATGAGGTGGCTCTCTTCAGAAGGAAAAAAAAACGAAAAAAAAATGAAATAAACCTGCACAGGTTTAATATCACAAAGCCCCACACTACATTACAGTACAAACCAAGGTTAAAAAAATATTATTTATATAGGGTACTTTCCTATTCTCGTAAATACTACAGCATAGCATTTATAATTTCAGACGACGTAAGTGTTGGACAATAAAAACCTCTGCTTGGGCTTTATCCCATGACATTACAGATTTGACAGGCAGTCTTACGTTATGCATCTGATCAAAATTTCAACACACCTTTAGTTAATCATCAATCTCTTGTAAAATTTTGTTTTCTTCTAACTCGTGGGTCACAAGGAAAATACCTAATAACTTGTTCCAAAAAGGGTATTTGGTGACTAGAAGTTGTAATAGATGTTTATTTACATCAGGACTTAGTGTCAACCACAATGAGTTGTGGGTTGTGGCCGTTCTTCCATATAACTTGATCGCAGAAAAGAAATCATGAAAAACTTTTGTTTGCTTAATCTCAGAATTGTCAGCTTCGACATGAACTCTTGATGGTTTCTGTTTGGAGGATATGGGAGAATATAAATGGAAGAATTAGAGGACTATAAACAATTAAAGATTTGGAGTAACATAAGCAACTGAATTATTATGCTTTTAATCCCCAAGTGGTAGGATTTAAACATAATGATCAATTTCAACAAATTTGTTTGATTAATTATTCCCAAGGCGACGTTTAAACGAGATGGTGACTTCAGAAGGCAGAACAAGTGTGAGAAATATCCTGGGATTCTAATCTCACTGACACTGCTTTCCAAAACTGCAACAAAAGATTTTGACCCCCATAAGATCTAGCATGGTACAAGAAATACATTAATTCATCTCCTGTTTAATATCATGTTCCTTTTCATACGAGGTGATTCAAATAAGGATTAAGTTGTCCAAACTTATCCATAAAACACATACATCATTTCACACATCAAAAGGTTCACTACTTTATAATCAACCATATGAACCATTCATGCCAACTAAATAGATCCAAAGTTAACATTCTAGTTTATAAATTATTTAATCACATCCACAATGTGTACTCAGGAAAATCTTCAGAGAAAATTTCTTCATTTTTTGTACAATATTGTTTTTGTTTCAGGATATTAAAACTGTAAGCTTTCGAGCAAAAATCTATAAAAGAAGCACGTACTAAACTGATATTTATTAGTTATCCTCAGAAACGTGTAGGATACAATTTCCTCGGACAAATATCAGGAAAAATAAATAAATATGT
This sequence comes from Fraxinus quadrangulata, assembly GCA_903798255.1. Taxonomy (NCBI): domain Eukaryota; kingdom Viridiplantae; phylum Streptophyta; class Magnoliopsida; order Lamiales; family Oleaceae; genus Fraxinus; species Fraxinus quadrangulata. The sequence continues at coordinate 21,419 of CAIGRB010111218.1, forward strand.
TGTGATTTACATAAAGCGTTAGTTAATTTTTTCAATATTCCAGCTTGGACTAATTTCCATTTCAGACAACTCGTGCTGTTTTACGTTAAAGGAACAAGAATAATTATTATACCTTGAAAATACAAGCTTGGGGCTTTACATCACTGTGATCTCCATCGCGATCCACAACATTAAATGTGATCATTATAGGAACTTTTGCAGCTGATTGTAAAGGAATTCCACTATCAACCTGAATACCCCTCACAAGTTTATTAGGAGCTGTCGGTAGATAGAGATCATCTCCATCCATTTCAATCTTTTCCAATTCCCTGTTTCAACGTAAAAACAAAGTTAAATTTGTTGCTGATTCAGAGAGCATAGGAACATAAATTTTCAAGTAATCTAAAAGTAAATTAGAAAAACTCAGAGGAAAATAGTAAAAAAGAAAGAGGAAAAAAAAAATACCTCCTTATGCCAGCTCGCCTTTCCTCCTTCGGAAGTGGAAAGAGGACACCTGATATAGATGTTACTTTGTCAAAGAAATCAAATTCTCTATTGAATATGTCAAGGGCTTTAGGATTGAAAACATCAATAATTCTCTGTCTAACAGCTGGTAGTAGTGCTAGAAACGCGCTATTCTGCATAAAAATATAACTTCCATTTCAAAAAACCTAGCATAAACCAATATGCATAACAATAAAATGTGGACCTTCAAAACTTTTGACCAGAATTAAGCAGATCTCACAAAATGATAATAGATATTAACATTGCTAAATGGAAGTAAGCTTTATAGTGCACTTCTATAACATAAGCAATGTGATTGGAGAATAAATCAGCTGAAAAGGGTTGCAAAACTGACCCCTACAGATAACATTAAAGTATCACTTCACGAAATATAAGCATGTGAGCACTCAAAGATTAAGGAAAACTAAAAGGATAAAACCCGTAACGAGTATTTTAACAAAAAATAATAACCGATATCCCGAGTTCAGTCCAAATTAACATCTAAAGATATTTGGGTACATTTAGTTTGTAATTTTCAATTTGTTTTCAGTTTTCAATTTTTTGAAACACCCAAAACTTGGTTTGATCTCATATTTTTGAAAATGCATTTTCGAAAACATAGCTAAACTTATAACATAAAATTGAAAACGTATTTTTGACGTTCTATGTGTTTTTAGTGAAAATTCTGAAAATATTCAAAACATGGAAAACAAACGTTTAAATAAAATTCTATTTAAATAATATTTTTTTAAAATACATAAAATTCTAACAAATAAAATAAAAAATAAATTCAAAAAATAAAAATAAAAGATAAAAATTGAAATTATAAAAATTTCTTTAAAAAAAAAAGTTCAAGCTCTTAATGATTATTTACATAAAAATTCTAAAGAGAATATTTAAGTGAACATAGATAAAAATGTCCCCAATCCACATAATTAATTTTTGTTTTTATTTCCTATATTTTGAACTCAATTTATTATTTATNATAAAATGTCATAAAACAATTTTTCAAAATTTCAAGCCACATATGTTCTTCAGTTGTTTTGTTTTCAGAAACAGCTTTTCAGAATAACAAATTAGACACATTTTCAACAATCTTAATACAAACCTTTTTTTTTTTTTGATAGGTAACAATCTTAAAACAGACCTCAAAATAAAAAATTGAAAATGAATTGTAAACTGAAACACAAACCAAACGAGCCATTAATTTTTCTACAAGAGGAAAAAAATAGCAAATAATCAACATCTACCACAAACATATTCCACCCCTTGCTATGAGCATATACACATTAGAGGCTGAAAATAAATATGAACAATCTATACTCTGCTACTAACTTGCATTAGAGGCAAAATTGTAATGCTATAAACAGATTGTAGTAAAGAGACACCTATGAATAAGCACAATTATGCGTGAATTCATCTGTACGAATATCCCCACTATCAAAAATCATGGTGAAGGAAGAATGGCTCACTACAAATCATGGTTGGGAATATAATGATGAGAAGGTGTGCCATGGGAAATTTGAGTACAGATTTAGATCTGTTCAGATTGTCTGTATCTAGGAAACACATAGGTAGACGCTAGAGGATTTCAGATTATTGCAACAACAAGTGACCTAACTCATGATATCTGCAGCTATCAAAAGGTTATTTTCCCAGAGACAAGGGCAGATTTTCCCCATCCAGTGAAATGCATAAAATAAATAGGGGAAGGGTTCCAAACCTTTTTGGTTTAAGGGTGATCAAAACCAAATACAATTCTTTAAAAAAATAACCTAAAGAAATATAAAGTGCGCCTGGATATTATAAGCACATTTCGAATATCCTAAACTAACTGCATGTCAACTTATGGAGAACAAAAATCCAAAGAACCTTTCAAAGGCATTCATAATCACAGCAAATGCATCAGCATTTTAACCACAGAAAGAACAAGAAAAGGGTAAATAGGAAACTAAAAAACAGATAAATAAATCAATAAGTAAGAGAAAATAATTTGGCAGTGAATAACCTCTTAATATATGTCTAAACAGTCAGGCAAATAGTTTTGATATCTTCAGTCAAAGCAACCAATAGATAGTAGTATGCTGTTGAAGAATTAACCGAAAATGGACTTCATTAAAAATCATACAAGTATTTTTAAACTAAAAAATGAGGAAAGCACATAGGAGACAAGTACAAGAGAAATTGGCAAAATATGCATAAATTTTCCAGTCAAGTACGATGATTAATATCAATTTGCATAATTAGAGTAACAGTCAAGATTCCATAAACATGCAATTGGATAGAAATTACATTTTCATATTCCACTAGTGATGAAAAATCAATTGACTTTAGGCAAACAAACATACCTTAGCAGAGGCTGCATCTTTTCCCAACTCCGGAACACAATTTTCACCCTGCAATTTTTAGACTGATGTTCATTATATACAAGCTAAAGTATATTCACAGTGTCTTGCAGACTAAGTAAGTCTATAACTGATCCACCTGTAAATGCCATATCAAGATATGTGCAAAAATATCGCTCCTTTGTGCAGCTCTAAGCAGGTATCCCTCAACCAACTTCTGCAAGTTAGAATCAATAAGAATGTGAACATTAAATTTGAATGATGTTAAATGCAGGTGCAAGATAGAGCTCATATTGCTGCAACGTAATGAGGGATTGATCGGATGAGAAACTACAAATTGCCAACTTAAAATTAGAATTTTCTTTTTTATTATATATTTATTCCCTCCTTTAAGGTGATATTCCACGCACAAGTTGTTTGCTAAAGGTGTGAATTACATACAGAGTTGTCTTTTCACAAATTTAGCACAGATGGCAATAACTGTGGCATCTAATAATAATGAAATCAATAGTAGAGGTAAAAATCCCCTTCATGTCTCTCTGGTAATAATTGACTTTCTGTTTTATTAGGATCAATAACCATTTTCATGGAAATGATACCTCTTCATCATATCTTAGAGCCTGCACCAACTGAGGCATGAAGAAAGTCACTTGCTCAGGAGGATATGACTCTAACACCCTGAGAACATAAGCCATGACTCGTGGATGACCTTTATATGCAGGAGTAAGGAACTCCAGAGCCTGTGTGATTGAACAAGCTGCCCAGTGTGGCAATTGTTGCAGAAGCGTGGAATTTTCATCTATTGCTTTAGGGGTAACGAAATAAGGCAAAGCTTCAGGAATGCTGCGTATCTCCAATATATGTGACTGCAACAAATATTTGAAAGCACCAACATCAAAGTGATGGCAAGAGAAACAATAGAGGTGTTTTTGCATGGTATGCCTCAATTATGTCTTTTACTTAAGTACAAATATTGAAATATCTGGAGAAAAATTTTATTATACAAAAGTACTAAGAGCATGTTTGAGCCCCATTTTTTCCTTAAAAATGCATTTTGAAATAGTATATTGATGGAGAATATGAGGTTAAAAAATAAGGAAAAGTTTTGGATTTGCATATAATATTATTTTATTGAAAAATGTGATTCAAAAGAAGAAAGAGAAAAATGTATTTGGAAATAATGGGGATCAAACAAGGGCTAAAATTGTACAGTAATATAAACTTGAACCTAATAGTAAACAGAACTAATTAATCATTAACTATCAACTTTATGAGAAATAACTATCACTATAGCATCCTTTTTCAAGAGTCAAATTTTACTTTCAAGAGCACAACTTTGGAAATTTCATGCTAAGGTTCTAATTTATTTTCTTTTTCTAGCTCCAGCAAACTCGATAAACATACTTGAACGAGTTGGGTGACTTCGGCCTTCAGAGCAGAATTTGTTGGAAATCTTGCAGCCAAGGACAAAGCAATTCGAGGGTCAACAGAGAAAGCTGTTCTAGCAAATTCAATCCATTTCTCAGAGCTAATTTTAAGCCGAGAACTGTTATCCCTGAACAATGTGTGATTGCATAAGTGGATTAAAATCCTAACGTTGATTATCAGTCAATTAAATGGAATGAATAAATGATTATTGATTAATATAATGAAAGGAATCAAAATCCAGTGAGAATTACTTGGAGCCAACAGGTTGTGCCCAAACCTCAAGTCTATCCGCCTCATGCTGGCATAACATCAGAAGTAACTGCCTCGGCTTTTCCCGCTCAACAGCATAGTTCCCCATCTGACCCCAGACTGGGTGATATTGATCCTTCAGCAGAAAGAACAGAATTAAGTGTCTACATCATAAACTGCATGCTAGAATTAAAGGATTTAATAGAAGCAACTAGAAGGTTATTCTTTGGACATATAAGCAAGTAATGTAGAAGCCGAGTATTGGTTATAATCATCTTACCACATCATTCATAGAGCTGCAATTTTCAAGTCCCCGTCCATTCGAATCTATCTGGGAAGAGTCCCCTCGCTGATTTAGAAGATGATGGACGAATACGGAAAGGGATTGAGCTTCAGTCTGAGCGAAGTTGTTATTCAAATCATACCATTCAGGTCCATTAGCAAACCACCCTAAAGCGGTCCTGTATTTGGAAAGAAAGAAAGAATCCCTGAGTTTTCTGCAAACAACATACTTCAAGGTAATTTACAATCTAGGGGATTAACAATAAAATGCTACAGCTTAGCTTAAAGGGATGGATATGTAAAAACAGAAATAACTATAGAAGAGCACTAAAGAGCTAAAATAAATTAGTGATAAGGCTATCAAATTAATGATTTCGAAAAGTAAAGATGGACGGCCACATAATATTATAGGGCACAATGGACTCCATACTAGAAATGCAGGTGACAGTATAATATATTACTGCAGAATTTATTAAAATAAGGCATGTTAGCTTTCATGTTCCAATAGATGACAAGATTTTGTCAATTCTAATAAGAACGTATATAATAACACCCATTCATTTTAACAGAGCACACAGGCCTAAATAGAAAATGTGGCATTATATCTTCCAAAGGATTTAAATAGAACTGATGCATGAGTTTGATATCTGCAGAAAAAACAGCAAAATCATGTTGGAGACAATTGTCGCCTGAATTCAGGGACATGTATTCAAGTGAGTTGAACTTTTTATAGTAACAACACTACTAAGTATGGTTTTCTAAGGGCATTTCCACATAGGTCCAATTTACATAATTTTTCTCACTCAAAATTTTTTATCTGCTACATATGTACACTTGTAAATTTCCACTCACAAGCATAAGCATCAGTTTCCTCAAATTTAAAATAATCAATTGTTAGGCAATTGTTCGCAAAATAACACCAAAATGGCTTATTGCAGAAAAGTTCAAGAAATATGGCGTTTAAATGCAGATAATAAATTAATAAATGAATATTTCTTAGTGAGTCTCACCTGTAAATTCTATCTTCCAGCAACTGAAGACCGCTTCTGAAGTTCTGGAGATTCCCTTGTGACTGGCATGAGCAAAATTTTAGGCCAAAAAGCATAAAAGTGAAAAAGGTTCCTGTGGCAGCAGGATGCATGGAGAAACTCCAAGGAAGTTTTGTTGTCCCTTGTAACATCCGACCAAGTAACAAAAGCTGCTCAACACTGTCATGTCGAACTACCTAAACAGTTAAAATAACAAAAAGCAAGGGAACTTCAGAACTTTAAGTTGTAGCATGAATAAAGTACCATTATAGGATGACTACGGGAGTCCTCTCTAACAAGAATAAAGTTGTTGATCTTCTGAAAGAATCTCATGCAATGATGGTAAAATCACAAGTATAAGCATCAGTACATACACGATAGCTGCTTGAGGCATCAATAAGGTAGAACCAACTTGAAAAACTAAATCAGATTGCATTTGTGATTTCAATTTCTCTTTTCTTTCCTCGACAAGTAAATGACATTCTTAATCTAAACAACTCTCTACTCTCTATAATGATTTCCATAAATGAGTCATCTATGATTTATCTTCTTTGATTTTAGTATGATTGTCCAAGATGAGAAAACAAAACTTAAATTCTACAGATATTCAAACCTTCTTAAAGTTCTCGACATTACAAGGGAGAAAAATGGTTTAAAATGACACCCTAGAACAGTTCTTATCCAGCGTTTGTTAGTCTTTATCGATTGGATTTCAATTGGTTTTCCAAGTATTCTTGGCTAGGGGATTTTTACGTAATTTCTGAAATATTTTTATTTTCCCAGAAATCATGGTCAATTTTTGTCTCTCTTGAGTCCAAAGTCATTAGGTCCATTAAGGTAGGTAATTAACAAACTTCTGTATGAGAAGTTTAAGTTCTGATATGTCTGGGATTTCTCAGGTTCTCATAAAAGCCTAGTAATACTCCTAATTTGTTGGAAAGAATTGATCATTAAATTACAAAGCTTTCAAATATTTATTTGATTATGAAGCCCTTGGTTGTAATGTCATGGGATCTCGGTCTTTTAGCAGTCCTAGTTGATGCAATAGGTGAAAAGAACCTAGGAACGAGCAAGTCAGATTTTACCTCCCCAACGACAAGTGAACCGGCATTTTAGGGGACTAGCCCGCCATTACTCAAAAGGGAAGATCTAGCGCTGCCTAAAGTATAAGCTGTTCTCGGATACTTTTAACAGCAACATAGAACAGCCCAAAATTGTTTCTCAGCTTCTTTAATAATTTCAAATCCGCCCAAAATTGTTTCTCAGCTTCTTTAATAATTTCAAATCCTATAAATTCAATACCCAACATATTTCCTCGCAACCTAGTTTTCCTCCTTGTTTGACCTATACAATTGGATATCAGTCTTGAATGTCCATAGTATTTCTGCTGCTCAGAACCAAATTTTATGTTATATCTCAAGAGATAAGCCCCCAAGGTTGCTCCACATCATATAGGCAGCCAACATTGCTCCATCAATGAAACCAAGTCCTGTTTTCTTAACAAATGCAAGTCAGCAGACACAATAAAGACTATCTTTTGCACTGAATTGCATAAAAGGTCATTTAATGATGAAATATTAAGGACTAGATAATAAAGGAAGAATAACCTGCTAGTAGCAATATATCAAACGACAGTCACTAATTGCTTAAACATTACAAGTTCATGAAAACATACAACATTGTCAACTTCAAAAATTTGTTTAGATTATACCTAACAGATAAATACAATGTAAAGTTTAAAGTGTGTAAGCAGAGGGAAAAGCATGCTTAAAAGGCATCCAAACCCAAAGATGTAATCTCTTACCTCAAATCGGTCAATCAAAAATCCAAGCCACAGTCTGTGAGCCATTATCTGTTTAATAGGATCCTTCTCAGGCTGCAGCTCAGGCTCTCCAGGAACAAGGTGAGGCCTTAACTTTGAAGAAGGTCCAGCACACCTTATTTCAGATGCAAAAAGGCCTCGCTTGGTGTCTTTCGTCCACAACCATGCATCAACAAGCTCAGCAAGGACAAGGGAACCCAATTGAGGCGCAGCTGAAACTAACCATGTCCAGATATACACACCAGTCTCCATGGCGTCAGGAGTGCTTATGTAGGCTGGACACCAGCAAAGAAGACGGAGAAGTTGAGAAAAGATCTCAATGTTGGACTCTGAATCTGAATCCTGAAAAACATATGTTACAGCGATATTCAAAAAAAAAAAAAAACACACACACACACACACACAAATTAGTTTATTTATCAGTATGGAAACAAATATAAACTAGCTTTACCAGATGGGAAAGAAGCAACGCAGTTGCTTGAGAACAAGTTTCGCGAAATGATGATTTATCCACTTCCCCACCTTTTTCCGCGATGTTTACAAATTTCTGGAGCAGACGCACAAACCTGGAAAGCAACTTTTCATTGAAAGATTCATTTTTGGATTGTGAATGTTGTACTGGCGCTCCAGATTCCAGTACTGTAAGATGAAGATTAAGACCTTTATCAATTGCTGGCATGTTGTCAAGGCCACCTATGCTTTCATACAGCCTTCCCATGCCAGCAATTTCTCCTGCACGGTTACACTTTACTGTTGCACTAACCATACCAGTACCGAGCACCTCCAAGTTGAATGCTTCAGTCAATTGCAAGTGTCCTCCAGATGCTGCAGCAGCTGCAGCCATGACTGCAGGAATATTTGCAGTTTTTGTACCAGACCAACAGTCATTTTTGCCCGTACCAATCCTTATCTCAGACAAAAGAGAAACAACATCAGCTGTGGGCTGTGTTCTCTGCCATGTATTAGCTTTGCAAAGGTTTTCCTGAATATAACAGGTTTTGGCGCATGTTAGGACCAGGCAGTGGAAAGAAGTTGAGAGAGTATTTCACAAAACAACCCTTAAATCCTCATCCTGTCCATTCTTTTGGTAGGGGGATGGTTGGAGTTGGGGAAAAAAAGCCCATGACAGTTCAGAAATGTAGGCCAAGTAGCAGTTGTGGTGAAGAAGGTAATATGAAGTGTATTGAATAAGCATATTGTCATCATAGTAGAAAATACCCAATAATAACTGCAAAACAAAGTCATATATACTTATGACAGCTCAACATTATGGCCCTGTTTAGATAATCACTTATCGTTATAGGTTCTTGAGGAGTAACCGTAATATGAATAGAAACATTATTTCCCTGTCCTTGATGTACGCAGTAGGCCAACTCTATTAAAAAGGGGGGGAATGCATCTTAAAACAATTTGAGTATCAATAAGAATATTGATAGTGTTGAATTGACAGAAAAAATAGCACAAACTGAGCTCGATTCATATCTTGCTAGATAATTGTTTTAGGTGCCAAAAAAGCAACATTAAAATCAGACAGTTTTCATGTACAATTACACTTCTAATTGATGACTTGTTCCACATTATTGACTAAATAAGTGTCAAGATAGAAGCAATGATCTAATGAGCACCAGTGCTCATCTTATATTAAGCACCGATAACGTGTCATAAACATCTATTGGTGAATTTTAAATTTAATTCAAATGTTGAGGCACCATAAGTTTATCTACCAATGTATATGACATGCCGGTGCTTAACATAAGATGAGCACCGGTGCCCATTAAACCATTCCTGATATATA